>CM034542.1:53104278-53251578 GCA_020002185.1 Paraescarpia echinospica
GGATAGCTGGTGAACTAAAATATTTCCCGCCAAAACTAGATATCGCCACCTAGCGGAATTTTTCGGGACTAATTATGCAAGTGGTGCCATCTGATGGACAAGTTATGAACTATATGTTCGAGTACTGCAAATATTCGTGTCTCTTGCACGCTTGCGTGCAATAGAGCCCCCTGACGGGTACATCACGAACTACAAACATCATCCCCTAGTGAACAAGTGAGCGAACCACATATGAGTACTGCAAATATTCGTGTCTCTTGTTTTTTCTCGTCCATAAACACCTGGTGGATATATAATCATCAACTGAAAGCACCCCTGTTAGATAAGTGGTGAACTAAATAACTACTCAGCAGTCCGCGCTTGTGTACATTCTACTCAGCAGTCTGTGCTTTTGAATTTTCTACAATATGTGATCTTTCGGCACGCCCACGTGACCTTTATGTTCTGTTCCATAATCTTTTCGGCACGCCCACGTGATCTTTATGGTCTGTGGACTGGTTACAAAAGGCCTGCGTCTGCTTTTGTGGTCATTATAGCTTACATCTTGAAAATGGGTGTGAATTCATCTACTGACAACGTCCGAGATATTGCTACCGACAATGACCGAGATGTTGCGGGTAGCAACAAGCGACGACACCCGGTGGCCGACCTTTGTGTCTATCAACCTGTCAAGCGACTGGCTCCGTCACTGAGTACATCCGACCACCGTAAGGAGACACGACACCTCATGAGGTTGTCTGTCGGGAAACTTCGCGAGATGCGCAAGACTCGCAAGACCCACAACCCGGAGTCTTACCTGCGACGCTTCGTTCTCGTTAAGAACACACTGTCCAGGATAAAGCATGAACATCAACAGCAACATCAACTCGTGTGTTCATCATCATCATCATCATTAGCATCATAAGAAAAATTCGACGAAATTCCAAGAAACGGTTCTTTTCAGAGCCAACCACATTCTCACAAAAGAGTATTAGCTATTCTCATAGGTTAGAAATTTCGTGCTCGTTCGGCACGCCCACGTGACCTTTCGGCACATTCTCTAACTATATAAGCGCGGTGTTTTGCCAATCGGACCGTCATTCGTATCACGACGACAGCACTGTTAACATCATCATCATGTTGAAGACACCCTACTACCGACCTCGCAATGCGGCAGACTCGAGCGACGAGGACGAGCCGACGAGCCGCCCCATCATGCCGGTGATCAACCGTCCTTCCGTGCCGTCGGAACCAGACGTCGTGGACGTCGTGGACATCTCGGCTCTAGAAGCAACGGTAAGCTCCGACGCAGTTATCAAGATCAGAGGGCTCCTCATCGATAGAGTACGCCAGCACACTCCCTTGTACATCGGGTGCAGGTACTGCAAGAAGCGTATGATTACCGACGATAGGGGACATTTGCAATGCGAACGACACGGTTACGTTGCTTCTGACGTGCATTTCGTGGTGCGCATGTGCTTTGTCGAGACAGCGACGGGCCGATCTATATGGCTGACTTTATTCGACCAGTGTATGGCTCCTCTCCTTGACGTGAATGCCGAGACGTTTGCTGTTATGGACGAAACGATGCAGACTTACAAACTGAACTCGTTGACGGGAACTCGTGTGTCTCTCACCATAAAGAAAACTCGACGAGATACTTACACAAACTTCAACGTCACTCGCGTGGAGGTGGTACACTAGGCTGCGTATCCTGTTTCAGCCTCTCTCTGCTATCATCCCTGCCGATGTGACAACTTCCGCCGACACGACCGGTGTGACAACTTCCGCTCCTGGCGATGTGACAATTTCTACTCACGCAACCAATGTGACAACTTCCGCTCCTGACGATGTGACAATTTCTACTCACGCAACCAATGTGACAACTGCCACTCCTGTCGCCACTGGTCCGAACTTTACGCTTGAGTTTCCGGCAATGGAAATGAAGAAGACGATTGCACGTCACATAGCATGTGCCATCGTTGAACTTTCGAGACGACAGTGTCTCGCTTGCGAGATAGACGATCCTAGTCAATTTCATCACGATTGTATGTTACCCGATGACATTCTAATTTATATGCACTTTGACGAGGCTGTGGAGGCCATTAATTCGACTGCAGTGATGAAAGACTGGTTGTGTGTTTTGTTAGACGCAGGTTTGAAGCTATCCGACCTGACGTCCGATCACTTGTGTGCTATCGGGAGTTGGTTGCAAGAACCGTTTTCAGAGGAGTGGCGAAACAAATTAAAGCAAATTGTTCTGGCAGTAATGGAGGATGATCTGTAAATATGTCTTGTGGTTTTATGAGACCTTCGGTGACATTAACTCGACTGCAGAGAATGGAGTGCGACCTGTAAATACGTTTGTGTTGTATACGAATAAAATGTTCAAACCTTATCTTGCGTCTTTTTCGTAGTGTAATGCAATCCACCACAATAGACGGGTTATCGCGTGAGATTCCACCACCACCACCACAATTCCACCACAATGGACGGGTTATCGCGTGAGATTCCACCGCTTCCACCACCACCACCACAATTCCACCACAATAGACGGGTTATCGCGTGAGATTCCACCACCACCACCACAATTCCACCACAATAGACGGGTTATCGCGTGAGATTCCACCACCACCACCACAATTCCACCACAATAGACGGGTTATCGCGTGAGATTCCACCGCTTCCACCACCACCACCACAATTCCACCACAATAGACGGGTTATCGCGTGAGATTCCACCACCACCACCACAATTCCACCACAATAGACGGGTTATCGCGTGAGATTCCACCGCTTCCACCACAATGGATATGTTCACCTCGTCAAATTCCGCTACAATAGACAGACATAAAACGAGTTGCACAAACCAAACTTAGATCAACGAGTTGTACAAACAAAACTTAGACCGCCGAGTTCCAAGAGTCATTCCGTTCTTTACATTTGAACAGTAAACACGTACATCATGAGCTTATGGAGTAATCTACCAGCTGCCAACAAGCCCACACCATCATCACGGGCGGCCTTCCAGTGCCCAGATTGTAAGAGACATTTCACACGCAAAGATAGCTGGAAACGACACAGTGCCCACAGTCGCTGTGCACCGTCGACAAACGCTACGACACCTGTGTCTCTGGCCCCAGCAACAAGCTCGACATTCTCGTCTCCAACTCAGGTGCCCACTATGATACATGTACCTACGGTTCCTTCAACAAGCTCGACATTCCAGTCTCCATCTCAGGTGACCATGGAGTACACAAAGAAGATGGCCCTGGTCGATCCCCGTATTTTGGAAAACATTCAACCGCAACGTCCTTCTCCGGCTAATCCTATCGAAAGGGTCTTGCAACGACTCGACAATGAAATGCTAGACATACTAGAACGAAACGATATACACGAGAGGGAAAAAGTTATGTTGTATAACCAGGTGTTGAATCGGTACAACGATCTTTCCGACAAACGTATCCAAGAACCCGTGCGTGTGGTCATCGACAAAATTCCCAGTGAAGAGAAAAACAAAGTACAACCTGCTAACGAAAATGAAGTCGTCGAAAAGGAGAGCATCGAAAACGAAATCATCGACAGCGTTCCAAAAACTATGAAGCAGAAAGCACGAAGACTACTCGATAAAATAAAAGGGGCCGTAAGTTGGAACGATCGTGGCGAGATGATGTACAGAAACAAGGCGGTTCCCGGAAGTAATATCGTGGACCTTGTGAATGACGTGTTGAGAAAACGGAAGTCGTTTGAACCGGTGGGATGGGAAACCTTCGTTTGAACCGGTGGGATGGGAAACCTTTGCTCGTGGTCTAAAGGATGTCAACACGCCAATGGATTTAGTGGGTAATCTCGATCGTTGGCTTTACATGCAGACAGCGTCAGTGGACGGCGACATATCAAAGGAAACCAGCATTCCGTTTGACAGTGGTCGTCATCGGAATCGTAGACGACATGCATCGTCGCGGCGCGCAGCTCATTCGGCGACACCTTTGCAAATCACACGTTGGGAACCTTATTAGCATTACCGATTTGAAATCTACAGGAACAGTGTGCAAGATATATTATATGTGAAATATTCAAATAAAATCGTGTTGATGCTATGGATGAGTGTGTTTTTCGTTTTCATAGTCATCAAGATACACCTCGCTTTTCCCCGTTTCAGTGACAACAATTGTTTTGTCAACGTTATCAATGTGGGTGGTGTTCAATATACCTAAGTGAATTTAGACTTAAGAGTGGTATGTAATGTTTGCATGTAATGTTGGCATGCACGTTCTTGTATTACCTTAATTAAGCAATAACAAAGTCGACACCATATGTGCGTTCATGAAATTTTTTTTATTCAGACACCCAAGAGAAAGTATCAATCTTATAAAATCTTGTAAACCTTAACTACATACAGATTTATTTCATATGGTACACACATTGTATTGAGACACCCAAGAGAAAGTATCCCTGTGAATGATATCACATATATTCTTGTTATGAGACACCCAAGAGTAAGTGTCACTATTATAAAATCTTGTAAACCTTAACAACTATATACAAATCGACTCCACATGATACACAGTCACTGATAGACAGTATGCCACACTCTGTTTATTGACACGATTTTTTGCAGCGATTGAAATATACAATATACTTTGTTTATTTTCACCAGTATCCTACTTAAAAAGAAAAAACAACATCATGATGATGATGATGCAACAATGACGTGTGTGTGTGTGTGTGTGTTGATACACTCAATTGACAAGATAGGATTCGTTAAAAACAATAGTTCATCACGGCTACATTAAGACCGGATATTACACGGCTATCTCACGAGTGTACCGAACAGTAAATGTGAAATGTACACTCTTTAATAATCGACAAGTAACAAGTAGGAGTCAGTGGTCGATAAACATCATACCTGATCACGGTTACACCAAGACTATATGTTACACAAATACCAAATGTTACAACAATACCGAATGATACACGGGTAGCTCACGAAAAGATTTACTGGCGTGTCTATTATACCAGACACGGAGAGGTAGAGATTCCATCGGCTTGTACCGGTCGTTTGGAATAAAAATAGGTTAGTGCAGAACGTTCTTGAATATATGTAAAAACTGAAGCATTCTTCACCCGAAACCCTCGATTTTTCCCAACACCACTCTCTTTGGTTTTCAGTACTTTCAAAAACGTGTCTTTGTCAATTTCGTTGTGTCTCTTATTTAGACCTTTCGTGCTGAATTTATCCGTATCACCAAAACAATAATAAGTTTTGCTGCACAAGCCGATGAAACCTCTACCTTCGTACTCTATTTTGAACAGACCGGGTGTCCTTTTGTCGTGACGCGCACGCGCAATGCAACACGATTCCGAAGGGACCCATTCTTTCCCTTCCATCCGACAAGTGACATAATCGGACGCGTGCGCGTCACAACAAGCAACGGGGAACCACCGGGACAAGTTTATAAAATATTCGTGTCGTTTATCGGTGGTAACACAATCGTCTAAACAAGAAAAAGCTAGACTTAAATATGCGGAATCCGTATCCATCTCGCAATATTGGAAGAGAGGGCGCTCTATATAATAATCTATGAAATCGTAATAAAATTCCAGCATTCTCAATTTTGCATACTGGTAAACCATAAAACCGATTTGAAGAGGGAGATCGTATTTAATGGATTTCTTGTTCATTGTCAATTGGTACACGGATTCCGTAATTGGGTCTAGCTGGCGAAAACGATGACTGTTAATACCTTGGCTCGCCGTTTTACTATTACAAAAGATAATATCTCTTTGGATATCCTTATTAGTTATACATTTTCCATAGCCACTGTTCCCAAGAAGTTTCATCGTATCACCAATAATGGCCTTGTCCGGGTGCACGTCACCTTCGCGGCGTGCATTCGAGACGGCATTGGCGAAATGGTTGAAACACGGACTGGGTTCGTATTCTAAGACTTGATAAACGTGAGAAACGACCAGTCCGTGTTTCAAATACCATTTTAACAAGGGTGTACCTAAAAGAATTTGTTTACCAAAATACGAAGCGACCAGTGTACGCCGAGGAGTAGATAATATATTGTGCTCTTCGGCGTAAGCTCGCATATAGGGGCCGATGTCGTTACGGGTAATGTCAATGTTTTTGAAAATGGGTTGCATTTCACCAAAATAATCTTTAAGAAGATCCGGAACAAAAATATCGCACTCTACCATACCAAATAGGCGACCTTCAACTACATTTTGCAAAACTTTATCTTGGGTCATTTCCCACTTCAGGTTACGGTGAGGAAATTTTGAATTTAGAAAATTTCTTACTTCGGAATTTTTCCGAATTTCTTTCCATTGACATTCCCACATTTCGATGACCTCGGTATATTTACGCAAATACGTAGTGTTCTTTTTAGTTTCCGATAAGAGATCGGCCATAGACTTCCCGTTGATAGAGTTGGTGTGCTCCACGTTACATGTACAACCGTGAAAATAACAACCGTGAAATTGATAAACGGTGCGGGTCTGGGCACACCATCCGTCAACGGGAAGTTTACGATCCCCAATGCGTTTCTCTTCTCCGTTAAATTGATGCCTTATCGTTTTATTCTTTTCGTGAGCTACCCACTCTAGCCATTCAAGAGCCATTTTTCCGTAAACACGTGATGTTTTAGGTCTGAAATTATTTTCTTGGCTACGACGCGTATAACATCCGGTGGGCATATCTTGCGAAAGAGCCCAAAGGTATAATGCATTCGCGTCGTAGCCAACAATAGAACGACAGGGGTGGGCTGAGTCGCCCCTTTCCGATTCACGAAGCCGTGTAACGTCGACTTCGTGATGGCGGTGATATATAATGGACGGGCCCCCGACGATGGCTTTTTTTAACATATCGTGTAAATCCGAATCTTTTTGATTAAACAGACTGAAATAAATATCACGTGGTAATGTGTCAAACATAAATTTCATGGTTAGACCGGGAACGCTAATACCGTCTTTAAACATGTCAATGTGGCGCAATTTGTAAAAAGAGAACTGTTTTTTTATAGCTTCAAGGAAAGGAACGACATCTCTGTTGTTGTACCAAATAAGAAAATCACGAAAAGTTTTCATATCGTGATCGCGCCAAATTTGTTCGCAGTACGCGTAATTTTCGTCAGAAATGTCTTCGTTTTTCAAATCGCTGTGAAAAGCTTCCTTTGGAGGAAGGGCATCACAGTCGAGTCTACTTAATGAAGTCACCCACTCGTAGGGAAAGTAGCCTTTAGTTTGTACACATCCGTAAGCTTTCAAAAATTTATCGTAACTAAAACCGGGGGCCAAATAATTTATGATGTCCAAAAATTTCAAAGTCGCTGTTTTTAAACACATCACATTAGTATGACGCATTACTGTGAAAATGATATTTTTAGATTTCTTATTAGATTCGTTCTCGTCCTTCTCGTCACCTACGTCGGTTGTCAGGAAGTGTGGTGTGATATATTTTTAATGACGTTCAAATCGTATTTTCCGGAATTAAAGCCAATGACGGGTAGTTCTTCAAGAAATCCGTGAAGCTTACCAATTAATTTTGAAATTTCATCTTCTGTGATAATAGGTAAAGGTGACCCGTCATCTAGAATTTCGTCTAAGTCGGGTTCGAGCATTCTAGCCTCTGGTGATTTAATATCTTTTAGTTGTTGGTTTAATTCATCAAAAACAAACTGATAACGTGTTTTAAGAATTTCGGAAGCGGTATCGCTAATTTCGTAAAGGTAATTTAGAAATCGATCGACTAGTCGGCTCGGCTCACCCTCGCTAATAAAACAGCGTGGTTCCTTGTACCCGGGAACATTGGATGATACACTAACGCTAAGTATTTCGTGTCGAGCCAACCACTCGACCTTTGGAGTATTTACCGGTAAGTTGGCCGTGTCAAAATAAGATTCAAAATCAAAGGTGGCCCGAAACGGATAATACCGGTATTTTTCTTTGACGTCAATACCCAACTCATCAAGTTTCTGAAAAATGGTTTCCTGAACATGAAATATACCACCAGGGAATATTCTCTTCACCTCGACTTCGCAACCTTGTTGGTGTCTTTTTAAGGAACATTCTGTATGCCATAGTTTGTCACATTTGATACATTTGAAAGACCGTGTGTACGTTTTAATATCGTGGATATAAGAAAAATGTGTTTCGAAAAGATTCAAATTTAAAGTATCGGGGAATTTACAATTTGAACGTCTCAGTAAATGACACGCTACCAACTTCTTGTCGTCGTCGTCGTGATGATCGAGTAATTCATAAACAAATATATTGATGTGAAAAAGCTTTTCGATGTCATAAAGGTCACTTAGCTTAAAGCCAGTGAAACACTTCATAGATGGGGCATCTTTTATAGCCTCTTGGTACATGTTATATAAGATTTGAACATGAGGCTCGAGATGATAAACATCAGATCCCCGACTTAGTGCGAGAGCACGGAAGAAACAAAGATTATCTTTATAGGGTGACCTGTCGTATCGGGACAAGTCACAGGATAACGAATTTAAACCTTTATTTGTGAGCACATAGTCGGGAAGGACTATATTACCAGTACCTATAGGGTGATCAGGTATGATGTTTATGTAAAATGTAACATTTGTTACCATTTCACAGATCCATTGAGAATCGGGCCTCTGTCTAATTGCCCAACTTAAAATATCTTTTTCTTCAAACGTATTTAAAAACAACTGAAATTCATCGGCATTACTAATTAAAGGGGGCCTGTCCAGAAACCTACCGGAAAAATTTTTTGAAGAATGAAAATAACGATGTTCTTTCGTTTTCTGGTTATATAAAATAAATCCGAAACTTAAATTAATTTTGAAGGCAGTAGTTTGTTCATCAAAAATGTTCCACAATGTTGGATGTAATGAGGTTATGTCAGTATCCGATAATCGAATGTTGTAGGTTCTCTGGACGGGCCCCCTACGATAATGTGTACGAATTGTCGACCACTGACTCCTATAAAAATTTAACAAATTATCAGGTACAAAATCTACAACCTCCGGTGGTACAAGCGGATCTTGTACCAGGAGTAACGGAGAGGGCGGGGGTGAGTGACAGGGTGACGGTCTTTTTGCTGCTGGTGACGATGTCGGTGAAGATGTTGGTGACGATCTGGTCGGCGCTGACGAACTGGTCGGTGATGACGGTGACCGTCGGCGTTTTCGCGATTTCTACAACAACATATGTTTTTTACAATACAATATGAGTTTATTGTCCAATAATAATTCATCGGATAATTTTCCTTTTGTTGAAGATAACATATTCCTTGTTAATTAAGTTAGTACAACCAACAAAGTTGTTCATAACTTGGATAGTGAAACATGTAGTAAAGTATTCAACTATTTAAACACACAAGATTGAAAAACACTGCAATAAAGGCGCGTATCACTAGACGGGAGAATAGAAATCTTTTATGGTACGGTAGTGAATTTCTTCAGTTGATATGTACATTAAATACAGACGTAGTCAGTGATAATACCCGACATCTTCAGAGATTACTCACCGTAGTGCCTTCGGTCACAGGTGCAGGCGGCGCAGAGGTAGTTGGAACATCAGCAGCAACGGCAACGCGCTCCTTTTCTTGGCGCTGAAATAAACACACAAGTTGACTGTTAATCATGGTATATAAAAACATAAAGAGATAATGGGCTATGTAGCAACACCTGAAATAAACACAAGTTGATTTTTAATCGTAGTATTCAAAACATAAAGAGACGGGATTTGTAGCAGCATCTGAAAATATTTATAGAATACAATCAAGTTACCATTATTTCTTGAACGAGCGCTTCTCGCCGCTGCTGCTTCTTAATCTTTCTCTGGCATCGCCCCTTGTTGATATGTTGCTGCCAATCTCTTCTCCGAGTGAAGGTACTGCCACACATACAACACGCGAAGTGTGGCAGCACATCCACTCGGTTGGTCGGTGGCGTCCCGGCAGCAGTTGAGGCCGGGGCCGGTGCTGTCCCAGTAGCTCTCGGGGTTGGTTGTCTCTTAGGAGGCACAGGCCCGTTGATGAATTTCTACAACAATAATTAAATATTACAGACGCAATGATATGAAAAATCAATGTCTCGATAGGAATAGGATGAGAGCATTTGTGTTGACAGGAAGTATATATGAGCCGCCATTTTGACGGAAGTAAACAATATATAGGGACGCCATTTTGACGGAAGTAAACAAAATACATGTAAACAATATATAGGGACACCATTTTAGCGGATGTAAACAATATACAGGGACGCCATTTTGACGGAAGTAAACAAAATACATGTAAACAATATATAGGGACGCCATTTTAGCGGATGTAAACAATATACAGGGACGCCATTTTGACGGAAGTAAACAAAATACATGTAAACAATATATAGGGACACCATTTTAGCGGATGTAAACAATATACAGGGACGCCATTTTGACGGAAGTAAACAATATACAGGGACGCCATTTTGACGGAAGTAAACAAAATACATGTAAACAATATATAGGGACACCATTTTAGCGGATGTAAACAATATACAGGGACGCCATTTTGACGGAAGTAAACAAAGGGAGCCACCTTTTTGGTGGGAAGAAGGTAGGAGCCGCCATTTTAGACGAAAGTGTATAATAACGCAATATAAAGTTTAACTCACCACCAACGCGTCCAGCTCAGCCTCCTCGGCCGTTCTTTTTGGCCGGCCGCAACTACCGTGGGCGACGTGACGCTTCCAACTGTTCCGCCGTGTGAAATGTGTCTTACACGACGGACAGGTGAAGGGAGCAAGGGAGGGGGGAGGACCCGTAGGGATCTCACAGTCGACATTCTAAATGTATGAAGGATTGTTATTAGACGTTTTTATCAGTGTCTTAATGCTAGATAATTACACACACGAAAAAATTGTGAAATATAATAATATTAATACACAGTCGACGTTCTAAATGTACGAAGGATTGTTATTAGACGTTTTTATCAGTGTCTTAATGCTAGATAATTATACACACGAAAAAATTGTGAAATATAATAATATTAATAATAAACACTTACCACCTGGGATGGTGGTTGGGCTGGTGCCAATGGTATCAGGGCTGTCGCAGGGACGGACGCCGGTAGCGGAGGAAAGGCCTCCCTGAACGGGATGGGGGTCAACCCCGCCACGGTATGAACGATGGCCTGCGGCCCTCTGACCGCCTCCGCATACGAAAAACCAAGACGCGTGAAGTTTGCCATATCGAATGACGAATGACAAGCAAATCGTCTCCACGGACTTATATAGGCACACTTTGAACGTAAAGGTCACGTGGGCGTGCCGAAAGATTATGGATTGTAGGATAGTACATTAAGATCACGTGGGCGTGCCGAAAGATCACGGATTGTAGAAAATTCAAAAGCACGGACTGCTGAGTAGAATGTACACAAGCACGGACCGCAGAGTAGAAAGTAACTCTCAAATTGTCTCTCAAAGTAGCTCTCAAACTAAAGAGCTCTCAAAGTACCTCTCAAAGTACCTCTCAAAGTAGCTCTCAAACTACCTCTCAAAGTAAGGAGCTCTCAAAATACCTCTCAAACTGTAGTTCGACAAAAATCCGCTAGGTGGCGCTTTTTCAGTTTTGGAGGGAAATATTTTAGTCCCGAAAAATTCCGCTAGGTGGCGATATCTAGTTTTGGCGGGAAATATTTTAGTTCACCAGCTATCCGACAGGGGCGCTTTTTAAGTTTTGGCGGGAAATATTTTAGTCGCGAAAAATTCCGCTAGGTGGCGCTATCTAGTTTTGGCGGAAAATATTTCAGTTCACCAAATATCCGCCAGGGGCGCTACTTTGGTTTCACCAACTATCCGTCAGGGGGCGCTGTTCTAGTTTTGGCGGGAAATAATTAGTTCACCAACTATCCGCCAGGGGGAGCTATTTTAATTCACCAACTATCCGTCAGGGGGCGCTTCCATAGTTTCGGAGGGAAATAATTTTAGTTCACCAACTATCCGCCAGGGGGCGCTATTTTGGTTTTGGCGGGAAATAATTAGTTCACCAACTATCCGACAGGGGGCGCGGTTATATTTTTGGCGGGAATATTTTAGTTCCGAAAAAATCCGCTAGGTGGCGTGCCATTCTAGTTCCGAAAAATTCCGGTAGGGGGCGCCACGTGACCTGACCTACATCCGGGTACTTGACCTTGACCTACATCCGGGTATTTGACCTTGACCTACATCCGGGTACTTTTGCACTTGCACCGCGGCGCGACACCCTGCGCGGTACTTAACCTCCTTTACTACTCATGCACCGTTTTAAACAAACCGTTATGTTTTTAATACTTTAGTTTCAACCGTTTTATTTGATCTCTCCATGTGAAGTTTACATTCACATATATACTCTAGGTTGACTTTTATTGTTAAACATTATACTATTGGTTTTGTTCTCATTATATGATAATTTAGTCGCTCTGAACCACAGACATGGCTTTTTATTTCGTTGTTAACTACATTGGTTACATCATCAATATTAATAGCCGAGTAAAACATGTTAGAATCATATGCAAATAGAACAATATGATGCAATTTTGACACTTCGCACACGTCATTTATATACAAAATATATAGACACTTGATTTCCTTTAGTTACGAACTACTGTTGTGATAGCATACACATTATCTTGGCTAAGCAACTTTATATCCAGTCAAGAATCAAACCCCTTATTCCGCAGCATTGCAATTTACTTAGCAACATGTTGTGGTCAATGGTGTCAAACGCTTTTTTAGATCGATACAGAAACCAATCGTAGTTTGGCATATATCCATTACGGAAGCAATCTTTTCGAAAAATTCAGTTCAAGCTAGTGAGGTTGAATGATTACTTCTGAAGCCATACTGTTCATCTGTCAGTTATCCGGTGATCACTGATCTGTTACAAATATGGGTTAGCGGTTTTACAATTTGCTTTATTACATGCTTAACTGGTTACATGCTGATCTCGTTATGTCCGTACGAAGCTTTAGTTTTGCACCCAGACACTTTCCAGTACTTCTAGCCCAGTAACGGGGTGTATATATATTGACTGTGAAACGTTACTTTTTACAAAGTCGGTGGGTTTTGTTCCCGGGCAGGGTTCTGTGAAGTTTGAAACTTTGTGCCCATGTTAACAAAGACATTTTTGAATTGGTTAGCTATTTCTTGGCTGTCGAATATCAGTCGATTTTCACCAACACAAAACTCGTTCGAATATTTAGTTTCAGATTTTAATTTACCTTTCTATAATATTTTAAAGAATTTTCCAAGTTTCTCTTGTATGGGTCTAACATTCTTCGAGTTTTTGCCTGTAATAATTCTTCTTTTCTAGACGTAACAGTTTTGTTAACGTATATATATTTTTGTACTTTTGGTAGCGACTTTATGTTAATCCACATATCTATTAGAAACACTAAATACAAGTATTATTTGTTATGTAGTCATTTATGCCCTCTTGATAAGCTAGGTTTACTATTCCATGTTGTGTTTCCTGGATACGTTGTTAATTTTACATGACAAACATCGTAGTAAATATTACTTAGTACCTGCATAAAACGCGAGAACGTGACTGATGTTTAAGCTATCAAACTGCAGCGTCAAGAATCAATCGACGACGCGCACAGAATACTAATACTCCAAACTACACTGAGGCTGCATACGTTGACCTCTTGAAGACGCGACGAGTCTTGATCACATACGATGAACTCACAGGTACATACATGGAAGCAGGCTACACGGCACCTATCATCCACCCATACGCCCATCTCACCTCACTACAATAAAATTGGCTATACATCCATTTTGGAACGGCCCTCGAGGAAGCAGTTCAGATTTCATTCTCCATCTCTTGGTCTGATGACCGCCGTCGCCGCCTTTCGCCGCCGACTGGCCAGTGCGATCGCCATGGCGTCTATTGCTTCGAGGAGGGTTATGACGCTCGCGCCAATGAGCAACCCCATCGAACCCCCGATGTCACCTGTAGCACGAACGAAAAACTTTTAATAATCTGCTTCGTGTACAGCAAAATGGGCTAGTACATAAATTATAAAGATCTTCTGTGACTTTTGGAAAGAAAAGTCATGTTTAGGGGCTGTGCCTGAAAGAGTAAAAAGTAACATTTACATCTACAATCTATAGTTCACAGACCGCGCCATATATCTCATGATGGTGAGGATTAGATTACACATACACACGCACGCACGCACGCACGCACGGCCGCGCACACACACACATACACACACACACACACAAACACACACACAAACACACACACACACACACACACACACACACACACACACACACACACACACACACACACACACACACACACACACACACACACACACACACACAAACACACACACACACTCACACACACACACACACACACACAAACAAACACACACACACAAACACACACAAACACACACACACACACAAACAAACACACAAACACACTCACACACACACTCACACACACACACACACACACACACACACACACACACACACACACACACACACACACACACACACACACACACACACACACACACACACACACACACACACACACACACACACACACACACACACACACACACACATATATGTATATATTTTATTCAGCGCATTACTATTTATTTAGCTGAATCAACTTTTTGGAATAAAGAAAGGGAACCATTTCAAATGTTGGAACATCAAAGTCATGAAATTGTTGAATAATGTTGCAAACCACACCTATATCTACTGTTAATGCCTTAAAAATTGATAATAAAACAAATAAGTCTTACTAAACAAATCAATCAGTGTGTAGGCTTCAAGCTGCTCGTATTCCCGAACTCGAAGGTCGCGCATGTAGATATTCAGCTGCAGAAAGCTGCGACTGAAAGAATTCCAAAAGATGGTTTGAACTTTTTGTCAGTATAACAAATAGATGAAAGTTTATACTTCACCTACATCGTGTGTGATTAAATTGCAACGTTTCGTACCATCGGACGATATTGTTTATTGCCTTGTTACGTAAGGGTGTGAAGTTGTAGCAGTAGACGTGCTTTAATATGTTAGACGCGCAGATGTTAATATGACAGAGAAATACCTGAACAAATGCCCGTCCAATCGTGTCTTTTGTAGGAAGGATTCCACATTGCCCATCTCGTCCTTCAACGATGTTAGATTCCGTAATAACGTATAGTTGAACTTGGTCAACCGCATGTCTTGATCCCTACGACATGCCGCGACATCATTGACTTCATTTCGCACTAGCATCGAAAGCAATGCACTGTCATTGCGAAACTTGAAATATTTAGACATCGCAATCCTGTCCGATGGTGTAGTTTTCTTGTAGCGGTCGTACAGTTTAGTATAAAACGCCTTCAACAAAGGATCACGTGCGGCGATGAAGCACATTTTGCAATGCACCCAATTAAGATCTTTTGAATCGAACCACCGTTTACGTATCAGTTCTTGTGTTGTCGGAATGAAACTTGCTGTATAATCTTCAAGCATTTCCTTTACTGTATCCGTCGTAAGCATACGGGCGTAGGACAACTTGCTGGCATGTTCTCCATTCGCCAATTTATAGATATATCTTGTAACATTCTTCGATAAGTGTACGAACGCAAGCTGTCGATCGCGCATTCTGGTAATAATTGTTTTCGTATATTTTTCAGGAAGCGTCAACTCTTTTAGAAATCCGTATAATTTAAAGTTTTCTAAAAAAAGAATACTATTTGTAATTCGCTGAAGCGGTTGTCGTATGACGAGCGACTCGTACGATCTTAGATTCCTGTCGTAGTCGACTGAAGCTTGCCAGAAACCGTTGCTGTAATTGCTATATCCATGTTTTATTCCAATTTCGTGATCACCAGCTTTACAAACACGAAGCAGCCCAGCGATACTTTCTATATATTTCTTAATGTGTCGTCTGAGTCGAGTGTATTTCTTATATATTCCCCTGCTTTGCTTGAATAATTTCCTGGTTCGATACAACGTGTCGTAGTTACAATTCGCAGTCGCAGTGCAGTTCGACAATTGGAAGACATTGATGTACGCGTAGTGCAGTCGTTCCAAGTCATCCATTGCTCTCTTCGAAGAGATCAACTTTTCTTCCAACCGCAGACGTAACGCAGCCCGCCAACTTTCTTGGTTAATCTCATTTTCTGAATTATTTCTCAGTATTGTAGACAGCTCGAACGAGCCAGATGTACAGTCATGCAAATTCATTTTATCCCAACTGGCGATCAGGTCTTTCTTTAAGATTTCGTGCATTTTGTCTAATCCGTATTCCATTATAAGACGATAGCTGTCAAAGAAATCCCTACGTATGAAGGAGCTACTCCAATAAATCTTTAAAATATCACGTAAACTGGAGAATTTTGGTAGCCCCCTACTGATTCGTGTAGCCTCCTCTATGTTAGCTCGCCGTCTGTCTGGCATTGTGCTCTCTTTGGCGTCGATAGATTCATTCAGGTGCTTCCCCACTCTGTTGAGGAACTTATCAGACAAGACGTACTGACTTTTGGTGTTCTCGTTGGTGGTCGCGTAACTCATGGACGACTTGTAGTGCACGATGCCACACGCCGGCGGACACACGCACGAGGTCGACAGGTTTGTGTTGAGTGATTCTGAAAGATAAACGACGTTTAAATAAGAAAGAGAATGCACGTTACATCACTGTTAGGCAACTATTTGGGGATTTCTCTAATTAAAATGCCCCCAAACTCTAGAATGTTATGGATCTCTAATTAGGCATTGACATTCTTCACCTTCAAACCATCTAAAGGAATGTTACATTTAATGTTTTAATACGTTTTGCAGTAATTTATTTACCCTATCACTTATTGTATCAATTTACTAAAAATTACTACAATTACCCTTGGAAGGAGATAATTGTTCTGCTTTTAATCGGAAAACAAGGGCTTATATAGGAACTCCAAAGAGGACAAGAAGGATATATTTTGGGGGAGTTTTAGTCGGGAATCTATTTATATTCACGATACACAATTCCAATCGCGAAGCCAAACGAGGCCACGGTCCAATAACCACCAAAATACACTTCTGCAATAAAACGATCTGAATATTTATCGCAAATCACGAATAATGTTAATGCGTCACAAAATCGTATATTTTCAAAAAGCATTAACAGGTGAAAGAACTTTCACGACAGTAACAATTTGTGTATGAACATTGTTTTAAGTAAGCGAAATGATGGAACAATGTGGATTGGGGACGTCTTGACTAAAGCGGATGGCCGTTTAAAGTTATTTAACTATAATCGTATCTACATTGACACCTTATTTGATATTAATGAACTGTTGTGTAAGTTAGATATTCTTAAGCAACATGACTTAGTAAAATTAAGAATGCATATTGTAACATCTAATGCTAACAATTAATTGTTGCCAGATAACCTTCAACAGTTATTTGTATTGATTGATCGATGGGTTTGATTGAGTATATTTAGTAAATTTATATACATTATAAATTTAAATAACAACAGTTTATAAAAGAGAATTCACCTGTTTTTTTAAAACCACTGTTAAACTAACATTGGTTTATTGCAATAAAAACGAAGTTTGTCCAGAACCGTTTACCCTAGGAATAACACACCGTAATTAACTTCCTCTTGTGTTAAATATGTGATGAACCATGCAGATACTATCTCTTAGTTATGGATGGGCATTACCAATGATATTTTTTGAGCATGTTGCCAAACTTTAATTGCTCAGTAGGGAGTAATTCATCGTATTGAAATTCGTTTGCACCAACACGAAACCTCGGTAGAGCATTTAACATAAATCTGATAATCTTATTTTGTGTTAAAATAAACACAAAAATGACACGTCTATGCGTGTATATTGTGCGTATAAAGTAGCATATGTAAGTCCTGTTACCGTATGTGACAATCTGATATATTTAAATATTGTCATTTTAATATATCTTAATGTGTTATCATGGTGAGTTCTAACTATGTGCCAAGTTTCGTGTTGTTACCAAAAAGTGCACGATTCCTCAACATTATTTATTTATCTGACGTACAAATATGCTCACCTATCGCTGGCAGCAGACAGCTCGTGTATCTGGACACGTTACACACGGGCGGCGCTTCTGTAATCAACAGAGTAACGCATTGTTGTTTATGCTGATAGGATGCTTGCTACACCTTGCTTTGAACAGACGGGATGGGCGGGAAACCAAGTAGGCTATGTTAATGATGCCGTGTATTATACGGTATTGTGTTGCCAGTTGCAATACGTAACACGTATCAGCGTAAGAAAAAAAACATGCACACACATTACATTCAAAAAGTCGAAAGTTACCTAATTTCTTCTCTACACATGTAAATGATTAAATTATAAATATGTTACGTTTATTAACATAACATTAAATATAACATTTTAATATGACGTTATTAGCTAAATAGGCGTAGGAAAGGAAACTAAAGATTGTTAACCTGACTTAAAAGGCGGCATGTAGTAATCTCTGCATCCACACGTATCAACAACGAAGTCAGTGATGCATTCCCTGTGGCAGGCCGCCTGCGAGTAACGACCGAAGTAGCGCAGCTTTCCATGTTTCACACAATCACCGTGTGGAGGCGGCAGGTTGGTCTCCTACCGAAATACAACAGAGTTGTGACTCCGAGTGACAACGGAATTTTAAACTATCAATGTGTCTCGCCTTTCTGAATTTCGACACACCTTGTTGCACATTTGTGATATTAATCAATTCAAATCGGTGTCGTTCATAATTTTGTTGTTGTTGCGTATAATAGATATAAATATATATATATATATACACATGTGTGTGTGTGTGTGTGTGTGTGTGTGTGTGTGTGTGTGTGTGTGTGTGTGTGTGTGTGTGTGTGTGTGTGTGTGTGTGTGTGTGTGTGTGTGTGTGTATGGTCGATTCTCACGAAACCTGGACTCAGTGTCGATCTGGCGACTTTCATCTATCGTTTTCATAATATGATACAATAGACATTTTGAAGATTTGAAAACAAAACATGGGACACCTTAATATGGTTATTCCTGCCATAGATATGTGTTTGAAGTTACACGTCCAATTCGTGTGATACACGTGAAACACACAGACCGTAAGTCTTCTTGCAACAAGTCGAATCTCTGTAATATTAGTCATTTCACATTTCTGTTGGTTTTCTGGTACATATGATAGATAAACAGTAATGTGAAATAAAAATTCATCAGCTGTCAAGGCACGGTTTAATAGTGTGCTGGTTGTTTAAATTGGTCGTATTTATTTGCATTTCTTTCACGTCACACATCGCACCATGTCTAATGTTATGATTTTGGTTAGTAATTATATGGCAAATGCACATGTTTGACCATGTGTTTCCTATCAAACTAGATGTGAAGCATTCTCAATAAAGCGATGAAGTTAACATAAATACGTTATTAGCTATTTTACTGATACTCAATTATAACAAATATAAATACATTTTCTAAACATTATTTAGAACAATGAACAAAACCATACTTACCTTCGAGAGGCTTATTCCAACAAATGTATGCATTCCCACTAGGATGTTATCGCCAAAGTCTTCCACTTGCGGTACGTCATCTTGATGGTGCAGAAGAAGCTTCAGTCCCACTGCATTGTGTGGACCCTTCATGTGTTCGTACCGTTCGACGTTCATCACCAGTTGCAGTCCGTTCTTGACTCCTAAAAAAAACCGACCATTTAAAAAAATAACAGTTCATGGTGGTATAAGAAAATACAATTGTAGTTATACTTTATTTAATCCAATTTCTTGGTGTGTTGAACATCTACTCTCCGTACTTATTGGTTTTTCAGTGTACCTTTGACGTGTGATGTTTTGATCGCATTATCTTCTTCGAAAGTTATATGTTGCTCTGCTCTGATCGCCAAGGTTCTAACCACTGATCGATTGTGTTCGATATAACGATTGAAACTGAAATTGAAGAACATATCTGTGCTGGTGGGATTTTTGTATAGCGGCTACAATGTTCCTGCGACACTCCTAGAGCTGCTGTCACGTGACAATCACCAGCAACGTCACATGACTGCCGAGGGTGGCACATTACAACGCTGTTGAAGGCATCGTGAGTGTGAACACTTTAGGGTGTTCATAAAAATATAATTCTTTGATATTTTTATAAGAAATGTTTGAGACGGGTATGTTTAAACGGTAAAAAATCTAACTTCTGTCAACAAATTCTTAGTAGTTTTTGATGATAAATCAATTTCTTCGCAACGTAAAACGTACCTTAACAATCGCAGAAACCACGCAGAAATATAAAGCAGCTGCTAACGCAGTAGACTTACGTCTACCATCATGCCAATACAACAGCTAAACATATATTATTTAATAAGTTTACACTAACATCACTACTGTCTTTCGGTGGACGTGAACTTCACTTTCTCTTCGACCTTCGGCATTTTGAACATACAACGAGTATTGCAGCTCATGCGTGATTCGGTTGTTTCTGGTCATACGTTTAAGATACGTTTTAACGATCTTTAAACGATCTTTAAGATACGTTTTAATCGATCGCGTTGCGGTGTTTAGAGGGTATATGTGAAAGTGCTTAGTGTTTCCTAACATCTGATAGATACTGCTATCGTGACCGCATGAACTAAAATGTTATTGTGATTAATAAGAACATATAAAATTGTAAAATTAATCAAAGGGTTGCTTGTGGACAATAATATATGTTTTTGTTATGACCAACTATGAGTATATTATAATATTTGTAGAGTGAAACATACTTTAAAAGAATTTTTAAAGTTAATCTTTCATTTCTATGATTTCATCGTAGGAGCCCATCTAAACTGGCTTCAGCAGTGAACACGTGATTGCTTCATAAAATCGGATTATTTACCAGTTGCGTTGACCTTTGAGTTGGCGCTCACCCGGGCGTTGAACGTGTAACACACGCCGGCATCAGTTAAGGTCAATTCGAAGTCTTCGTGACTGCACGGCGTCCCCTTCCACCGACAGCTAACGAAACAATGGCATGTAAGTGTAAGGGGTTAAAGAACGTCGCAAACAAGTATCGTGTCGTCACATTAACTGTACTTAATGTGTGATGCTAATCCACGTAAACTAGATTATTGCCACTGGTACAGTAACCAAGTAGCAATTCACACGTATCTGTAAAATAATTATCATTAACATGATTGTCATAATCAGCATTTCTGTTCAGTTCAGTTCATCCCGAGACCTGTCAGGTCGTAGGGTGAGACATGAGGGACGCAGACGCAGCGAATGCTCTCCAGCCGGGGCGGTCTAGCGCAAGTCTCAGTAGCGTTTGGACGTCAAGGTCGGTCCACTCCTGTATGTTGTCCAGCCAGGTCTTCCTTTGCCTGCCTCTACGTCTACTGCCCTCCAGAGTACCCTGCATGATTGTCTTGGCAAGGGAATCGTGGCGTGTGACATGGCCGTACCATGCCAACTTTCTCCTCTTCACTGTTGCGATGAGTGGCTCCTGTGGGCCTGCCAGGGCAGTGATCCGTGTTCGGACAAAGTCATTGGTCTTATGCTCGGCCCAAGATATCTGCAGCAGGCGTCTGAAGCACTTGGTCTCAAACGCCTGTATCATCTTCATCATTGCAGCCGTGAGTGTCCAACTTTCGCAGCCGTAGAGCAGGATGGAGACAATAAGGGCTCTGTACAGTCTGATCTTAGTTGGGGAGCTGATATTATGCTTCTCCATATCTTACTGAGTTTGGTCATTGCTGCTGTCGCAAGGGCTATTCGGATCTAGATCTCTTTGTCCGACCGTCCATCTTTGGTGAGTGTGGAGCCGAGATATTTGAACGAATCCACTTCCTTCAGCTTCTTCAGTGATGGTTCCTGTGCTGCTGACCAACACCTTGCTCTTTTTGTTGCTTTCGTCCATGCCGTAAGCGCCTGCTCTGTCCACTAGTCTATTGGTGAGATCTTGGAGCTCGTTGTTGCTTCCTCCAAGAAGACCTATATCGTCTGCAAATCGCATTTGCTGACAGGTCTGCCTCCTGCAGAGATGGTGGTGTTGAAGTTGAAGCATTTCTGTAGCCACTGTTGAAACAACAAACAGTTATATTTATCATCAAGAGTCGTCATGCTGTTGAGAAACTTACGACGCAATCATATCTTCTTTGAAATGTCGATATTGAAGGTAGATATCGAGCATCGACACGTTGCCGACGCCCAACTTCGCGTAGTCGAACGTGGAGATGTTGTTCTGGTTGTACATGTCGTCCAACCAAAAATACGATTCTTTTTTTGCAGCAGCCACAAATCTACAACAACCACCGTCAAAGTGGTCAGGGCGTGTACCAGATATAGTAACCGACATTTAGAAGAACACGCGGGATTCGAAAAGAAAACAGTGATAAAGTTTAGTATCATGTGGGTAATTCTAGGTTAGAAAGTCACACCTATCTGGATATTTCTACACCCACCAGTCGTGATTGTAATCATGGAAGAGTGGCAGTCGGCGACTATCTTGAATTTGAAAATCGCCGTTATTTAAGTATTTGTTAACAATAACTCGGGGCGAGAACGTCACCTAAAAGGTTTTTGTGAGGCACACTCAGAGACCGCTTTACATTCAAGATCGCCATTGCGTGTTTTGTAGGGCTAATTACTGTGAGTCTTTCCGTTGTTTGTCTGACTATCAACAGTGGCACACCACATAGGTCGATTAATAGTCAGGTACGTGCTAGGGTATTATGTGGTTAATTCTTGGTTAGAAAGTATTTCTACACATACCAGTGAGTGAAAGTTAATAAGTGAGTCCATGGGATGTCGTAAACAATTAGTATGGTGCAGAACCCTTTGACTAACACACGGATACCGAAACTGAAATTTGTGGAGCGTTGAAACTACCAATAGACCAAAATGCCAAAGATGGTTGGATGTCAACACTGATGTTTAATACCTGATGGCGTTTTGATTGCAGATGGTTACGGCAGGAAAATCGACTGGTCCTTGTCGTGACAAAGAGATCTTCGTTGTGACAGGCCGGAGCAAGTAGTGTTCTGCCACGTTCTGACATTGATAGCCGAATATCGCGGTGCTGGTTAGCACGATTATGATCCAGAGAATCCTGCAATAGACGGACATGTCGGATTGGGTTTAAAGGCAATTGATCCTAGAAGTTATCACGTTTAGATAGAATTGGAACACCACATTTCAAAATTTGTTCGTGAAATCAAAAACTTAGGTTTGGCGTCCAAACTAAACTGATCTATTTGATTTACGAACAATGCAAATGTCACGAGTAGTGTATAGATGTAGTGGACACTTTCGTACTTTACATCGTCGGCGTCGTAACATCTACTGGCTTGACTGTCCTAAGTTACCACATTAAACCTAAGGAAAGTAGATTTAAACACCCACAAATAGCAAAATGCTACAAACGTTGGCGTCGTAACATCTTACCCTTTCATCGATTCGCGTTTGTAAAACTGTAATATGTTAATGCGTCGCGTGGCCATATAACTATACAGAGAAAAAACGGAACCTTTGTTTTGTTCTCCTGCAAAACCAACTATATCGCAAACGATATTTTATCAGACTCCATCGAAATTGAAGTCGGCTGAGGTTATAATTCTTCAAAGGCATATTTTGAGAACTTGTAAATAGTTCTCAGCAATAGAAATAGATAAATCTAAAGTCTCATATACGTACAGCAGCACACGAAATCATGCTTGCCATCTATAGGCTATATGTGCAGCCTCATTAGAGGAATGTCTCGCAACGTTAACGTATTCATTATTTTACTTTCATCTTTAACGCATATGACAACATCCCACGCATTCATGCCGTGCCGGGTTATGCTAACGACACTTTCATCAAGCAAAGTAATTTCCTAGTTTCATCGTCGAATGTTATGTGACATGCAATTATCTGCATGGTTCTGTGACACGCTATTCAGAAAAAACGTTTTCTATCTCCGAACATTAACAGAGAAGCAGATAATTTCTTAAAAGTGTTGACCTTCGGAGTGATGCATTTTGCACTGACATATCCAACTACGTGACGAAGGCACCCTCGCGTGACGTCAGTCAGAGCTGACAGCGGTATTCGTGTCACTAATAGTCACTCATGAATTGATAATAAATGTTATAGTAATCTTCTTGTTTTTTACGTGAAGAAATATCAGAAAAAAGGATCCTATCTCCGAACGTTAACAGAGAAGCACAGTGATGGGTCTATTTAATGAGTTGAAAGTGTTGACATTCGGAGTGATGCTTTTGCACTGACATTTGCAACTATAGGATCTGGGCACCCTTGATACTAAATGTCATTGTAATGTACTTGTTTTTTACGTGATGAAATATTTAATGACCGTGATGTACTTTAAAGCAATAATGTCGTATTCAAGCCGATGACAATAACATTTAATGTCGAGTAATATCGGCGATGCTCAGCGCTACTGTCAGAGTCGTTGTGGTCCGGTTGACCGTAATGGCGAAACGTGAATTTAGTAGACGGGCGTACGAACGATATAAGCTTTCGAAACTAACACGTGAACTGTCTCGTTATCGATGCGACATAATTGGATTAGTTGAAATAAGATCGACCGGCAAAAGCGAAACGGCTCCATAAGAAAGCCACAAAAACTGAAAAACAATAGGAAAAACGTGAATATGGCGAAGCGTTCATTGTACGAACGGAAGTATCGAGGTGTGGAATCAACTGTATTAACAGCAGTATGATGTCTATCGAATATCAATCAGACCTAAAATATTATGTTATATTAGAAATCAATTCGAAGTGGAATAAATATAGTAAGAAAGTAAGTAAAAAATCTAGCAACTTAAAGGTGACATGAACATACATTTTCTATTTTAACCACGTAAATAACATACTAACATGATGCTATTTAGACATTTGTAATACCTGACAGTTTTCTTAGTTAATATATACATGCATTTTAATGTGTAAAAATCAGCCTATCTGACAGATTTCCGAATGAAATCCCGAATGAAAGAGTGTGCCTGACGGCCGCGTGGAAACGTACTGTGACGTAATATGTGCCATAGCCCAAATCTGTCTCACCACTGGAAGCATGGAAGACACGGCGTAAGATTCTTGTGATTCGGATTTGGAGAGTTGTGTCGCAAATGTGACAACTTGTAGGACTGTTGCCGCATACAGAGATGAACCATTGGCAATATACGTCATTCAAGAAAATTTATGACATGTACGATGATGACGACGATGTAAAAAGGAACATTTCGAGACTGTTGTTGTCGCCGGTGACAAACGACATTTTCAGACTCACGGACCGAACATCGAGTTTTATTGGTAACGGACAAAACATTCATGACATTATATAGAATCACACGTCAAATACAACATTTATACGTATAACTGTATAATGTTGTAATAGTATTAATATGATGCGCGCAACTGACAGAATTGTGCAAGCCAGCCATTCACTGATTCTGTGATTTCACTGACACTGTCGCTGTCAATGTCATTGAGTGATTCAGAGATTTCAGTTTCTTCCGAGGACAAAACGGCTCGATTTTTGAAAACACTAAATAGTTTGGTTGGGCTGCAGCGATGATGTCATCCAGAGATGATAAGGCGACCCCATGTTCGGTAACAGAAACCTAAATTCATCACAATAGCCGCAATGCAACGTATATTGACAAGCGGGACCGACACGCTCGAGTCGACATTTCACCGCTGACAGCTTCGGGAGCAGGCATTGCTTTTGTCCGACTGTTATTTGTGTATGTTCATAATCCGTAGTACACTTGTGAAATATACAATCTCTGTGTAATCAGTTACACCAGTTTGCTCATCAATGGCTATATCTATCAAAATAGGTTCGTAAATGTTCTAGGTTGTTTACATGTCACATTCTGTGATGATTTACGTAAAAGAAATCCAAAATATGCATGATGTCAGTGCAGTTACAATTGTTTTAGAACATTTCTCGAAAGACCCACACCACGATTTTGCAACCAGCTGTACATCATGATAATGTATGATGAAACAGAATTAGAGGTAATTATTATCAAGTGTTTGTTGACTTTCTTGACTACAATATTATTCCTAAAATTGTGTAAACACAACAGCTTTTTTACTATACAATATATACATACAAGGTATTTTGTAATATAGTAATTCTCATAGTTTAAAAAAATTAACAAAAAGGTGAACATCCTGCATCAACATAAAGTTAATTAAAAAAATATTAATATAACTTCTTACTTTTTGACAGTTGATTTTCATTGTAAATGTGTTTCTTTCAAAATTAGATGTAGGGTATGTATCATCACAGGAGAATAATTATAGTATCTATATATATTCATGATTGTCAGTAGTATTATATCATGTTTAGTAAATGTGATATGTTTCTAACGAATGAGCTTAAGCTACAACAGTATTGAGAAACAAAACATATTTTTTATTATTGCAGTCCAATGAAGCATGCAATATTATTAGTCATGTTGTCATTTTGCATTTCATTTTCTTGTTGATACATAATCATGTATGCTCGACTGCTCTCTCACAGCAAGTGTCTCCAAATTCCTATTCAGCACTATCTGGTGCACAGTGTTCTATGCACAATGGAGAATGTGAAAGGGTTCACACGTAAGAGTTGAAGACGATAGTGTTTCCTCATCCCGTGGTTTGTCAGCAATAGCAACACTGAAATACAAACCAACTGTACATCAGTATAATAAAAACAGATAACCTAATCTATTTGTTGATAATGCTAAAATTTGAGCACACTGAGGTATATTACATAATAATTGTTGTTGGATTGAAATAAGTGTCCCCTTACTATGTTGCAGTCAAGAAATACATAATTAAAATAAATTGATCTTAACAGTATTTGATAGTTTAATTGTAGCGCAGAAATTAACTATTCAGTGTACATTTGAGTTGCACCTTGCTATTTATGCAATTACGATGATATAGGGAATATAGTCAAAACATATATTTCCATAACACTTTTACATTGAATGATGACATGCCAACCAGGTTTATTAAGAATGGTAGCTGCCAGTTCACCATAGACATTTACCGAAGGAGTCAGACGAAAGAAAAAACGACACAATACAAAGGTGTCACGGAATTAAGCATTGCCATTGGACGCGATGTTATGACACGCAAAATTCTACACATTTATAATATACCCACACTCCAAATATCCAACAAAACAAGAAGTAACAGTCCAGGTTATAGAAAATATAAATATCCAACAACATGGCCTAATGCTATATTGTATACACGCTAGAAAGACATGTTCGCGAACTACCAAGCCAGTAATTAACAACAGTCGAGCCGAGGTTTTGAACGACATTCTTTGAAGCGAAGGCGAAGTGCGCAGCTTCAGTTAACGAACGGTCCCTTTCCATTCGCAGATGTGCGCTCCAAAAACTGAGAGGTATTGAAATATTCTGAGTAATTTTTATGCGGTTAACAACGTATAACATATATATCAAGTACAACAGTTTTGTCACTCTTCTTGGATTTGGCTTACCTCGACTTAAAACTAAGTTGCTTCGCCTTAGGCTTAGGCTTCGCAGGCGCTGCAGCTCGCTACCAGGCTTGTTTTGGGGACGTCAAACTTCGTGTCTTTTTGGTGGTTCTCTTGACAATAGTCAGGATGATGCATAATGTCACCGGTACGTGTATTATTCGAATTCACAAACTGCTGTATCCTTCAAGAAACAACTGCTGTCAACATGATCACACTGACAAAGACGTCGCAGATGCGAGTCAAATTTTCAAGTTGCGATATCGATGGCGATGAGATGGTCATCAAATTCAGTCGATTTATCTGCTTATAATCCACTCATTTCTTGTCTTTGGCATTCGATCGAAAACAAACAACTCTTCGCCGAAGCATTTCCATAGCTACCATCCAATATACAATGAATGGTTGTCATTAATCCAAGGCAACAACCGCTGAATAACATGGCCAACTTCGATCAGCCGCCAGCTTCTATGACACATATGACGTCACACTCACGGAAACTCCAGAAGGCAAACATTCAGAGGCGGTGTGCGAGGAAGCATTCTGATTTGCTTGATTTAATGAAACATTATTTTTAAATATTTTTTGGATTACATTATTATCTTATTTTGTATAATTTTATATTCTATTAACTATAGCATTTATTTCAACCTGTTCATATCACCTTTAAATATATATAAAATACACAGTTATTCAAAATAAAGATTTTAACAAGCAATTTGAAGATGTTTTGTTGTATTGAATAATGCTAAACCCCATGTGTGTGTGTTTGCGTGAGCGTGTGGGGGTGCGTGTGGGTGCGTGTGCGTGTGTGTGTGTGTGCGTGCGCGCTTGGGAACTTGTCTGTGTGTGTGCATAATATATGGGTGAAACTTAAACCAGTGTCTCACTTCATGTTCATTACAGGAGTTGAAAGGCCAGTTTATATATTCAGCTGACTGGCTGTTGAGGTGGTTATCAGAATATATTGTTCTTATGGAGCCTCATTCAGTCCTCATGACTTGCTTGCAAGCTGTTTACGTGGTTATCAGAATATATTGTTCTTATGGAGCCTCAGTCAGTCAATTTGCTAAACATTGCTCCAAGCAGAGTGCTGTAAGACGCCTTTGTGATCAACGAAACACATCTACGCTTTAAGGCTTAGTGAATTTTATATTTGCAAAATTCACTGGTTATGGTTCTTTAGAAAACGTCAGGTATTTCACTTAGTTACCGTGGACATTGTTATTATAATAGTTGTACCATCCATTGAAACCTGCCGATTGTGCATGTTTATTAGATCGTGTTAATGAGAGTGATATCGATGATAAGATAGTAACATTTGTACTGAGAACATAAATTGATACTAAATGTCATTGTAACCTACTTGTTTTTCACTTGAAGAAATATATAACAACCGAAATGTGCGTTAATGCAAAAATTTCGTATACAAGCCGATAACATTAGTATATAATGTCAAGTAATGTCGGCGATGCTCAGCGCTGCGGTCACCGTCGTGGTCGGCTTGTCCGAAATGGCGAAACGTGCATTTAGTAGATAGGCGACGATCGCGCTCCGCGTTGAAAACAACCCAGGTGAAAGTGGAAAGTAAAACAGAAGGAATTGGACATGACACTACCAGAGGAACATGAGATGTACGAACGATATACGCTTTCCAAAAAATGAAGAAAGTAACACGTGAACTGTCTCAATATCAGTGGGACATAATTGGATTTGTTGAAATAAGATCGACCGGCAAAAGCGAAAGGGCTACATAAGAAAGCCACAACAACTGAAAAACAACAGGAAAAACGTGAATATGGCGAAGGGTTCATTGTACGAACGGAACTATCGAGGTGTGGAATCAACTGTACTAACAGCAGTATGACTTATATTGAAAATCAATCATATCTAAAATATTCTGTTATATTATAAATCAATTCGAAGTAGAATAAATATAGTAAGAAAGTAAGTAAAACAATCTAGCAACTTAAACATATGTAAACTATACAGTTATTCAAAATAAAGAATTTAAGAAGCAATTTGAAGATGTTTTTGTGAATGTGGAATGTAAAACAGAAGGAACTGGATATGACACTATCATGGAAACAGGAAATGTACGAACGCTATACGCTTTGGAAACAATGAAGAAACTAACACGTGAACTATATCGATATTGAAAACGTGCAACATAATTGGATTTGTTGAAATAAGATCGACCGGCAAAAACGAAACGGTTACATAAGAAAGTCACAAAAACTGGAGAAAAAAAACACGAAAATTGGCGATGCGTTTATTGTACGAACGGAATTATCGAGGTGTGGAATAAACTGTATTAACAGCCGGATGATTACTATCGAATATCAATCAAACCTAACATATTCTGTTATATTAGAAATCAATTCGAAGTGGAATAATTACAGTAAGAAAGTAAATAAAAAAATCTAACAACTTAAACATATATAAAATACACAGTTATTATTGAAAATGAAAAAATTAACAAGCAATTAGAAGATGTTTTATTGTATTAAATAATGCTAAACCCCATGTGTATGTTTGCGCGTGTGTGTTTGTGCGTGCGTGTGCGTGAGCGTGTGCGAATGTGGGTGCGTGCACAATATATGGGTGAAACTTAAACCAGTGTCCCACTTCTTGGACATTACAGGAGTTGAAAGGCCAGTTTATATATTCGGCTGACTGGCTATTGACGTGGTTATCAGAATATATTCTTCTGATGGAGTCTCAGTCAGGCCTCATGACGTTTGCTGAATATGGCTCTAAGCAGGTTGCTCTAAGACGCCTTTGTGGTCAGCGAAACACATCTATGCTTTAAAGCTTAGTGAATTTTAGATATAGTATTTGTAAAATTCACTGGTTATGGTTCTTTAGAAAACGTTAGGTATTTCACCGAGTTACCGTGGACATTGTTATTGTAACAGGTGTTCCATCCAATGAAACCTGCAGATTGTGCATATATATATCAGATCACGTTAATGAGAGTGCTCTCAATAATAAGATAGTTAAATTAGTACTGAGAACGTATGACACGAACCCACAATCATTTATGGACGAAGAAACATTACCTCAACTTTCAGGAAATATCAAATTTTTTATGATTGACTAGTTTGTACTAGTTTCTGTTATATCTAGTGTATTTGAATTATATATGAATGTATCTTCAAGGTAACCGGTGATAATCAATTTGATATACGTTTTGAATACTTATGGTTTTCCTTAAGTTTTTATCATTAAACTTATTGGTTTTGTCACTAAATACAGGTTTATGCGACGTTGCCGGCGTGAATTATTGTTGAAACTAGTGTAAATGGCGACCATTTTCAAGATGAACACTATTGGACGGTACGTAATTGTTGCCACCACGACGTTTCTTGTTTCTTGTAGAGTTGATCTAAAGCGTTACCTGGGTGCGACCTAATCATTTATTGCACAGTGGATAGCATATAGCCTCATTGACAGATCACAATTTAGCATATAGCTGGCGGATAACCTGATTAACATATGACAATCCAGTCAGCAAAGATTGCAAGAACTCTCTCACCTGCGAGCGACGTGGCTTGTCGATTCAGTGACATTTCGCAGCCCGTGAAATGTGGTCGTTTCACAGAAGGTCTTGAAGGCGTGACCCCACTGCTTGCTCGGCTCGATCGTCTCGTCTCCAGCGTCACCGTGCTGCAGCGACGTCGTTATCGACGACCGATAGGGCGTCTGTGATTCATGCATCTGGCTCACGTAGCTGGCGTCTTTCGTACCTATAACAAGCATAGAAGAGACTCGCTTCGTTGTTCCGTATTTGTCCTTATGTCGCGGGCATACAGTCCCATATTTGCATTTGTTGAATCGTTCATTTGCTTTATTTACGTCATTGTTTAAAACCGCGTTATTTTACTCATACCATGTAGTCCATGGGCCAGACCAGATGTTGGAACCACCTGGTGGTGGTGGGGGGGGGGGCAAAACTTCATTTGTGACAAATTATTAGTTCCATCACTATAAGTACAAAAATATATGATAACCTTTCCAAATTAGTATTTTTCTTGGCTTGGCGACCATCTTTAAAAATGGCCACCAAATCCAATTTCGTCATATTGTAACAACTGCGCGCCACTTATAACCATACATTTGATAGCAATATATAGGTTTTCGGGGTCAAGGATTTCAAATATTTGTTTCATTTGACCTTCTGCGACATTCACACTCGTCACTTTTAAAGATGACGGCCGTTTATACAAATGTCACCATATATAAGATAAAGATGGCGCCCGTCACAGACTATTATTCACGTATCTTAAGATCGACGTAACATAGAGCCACATAGCTAACGTCAAAATAAATTTTTTAGGTACGGCGATTTGAAATATATTACTTTTTGACCTTCGCCGACATTCATATAACTGCCATTTTTCAATATGGCGCCCGTGAAAGCTTATTATTCCCGGATCGTGCATCTTTTTGAAGTCTACCTTGAATTACTGCTAGTTGGAAATAGTAGCATCTCAAACTTCTGGCTGTCCTATCTGGAAATGGATTTTGCTAGCACATCTGGCGTTTATTCGTGCAATGATCCCCTGGTGTTTCGCATATGACAGGTTTAACAACGCACGCTACTTCCCGTATTACTATGCTGAGATGACCCAGCTGTATGTCGAACACCCAGATGTTCATGCGAAATTTATTCAAGGTGGTTTCTCAGTTCAGTTCGGCTCCAGAAATCCTTCTGAGCAACTTTGTCCATGACAAGATGACAAAACAAAACCTGAAGACATTCTCCAATGTAAATGCAAGAAAGCCGGTGGAAGAGGAAGAGCTAAAGAAGTGGTTCTGAAGGCGGAGATAAATTTATTTGGCTACATGATCCTTGTTGCTCAGAGGATGCAGCTACACAAGAGGGATGTCCTGGCTCACCCACTAAGTCTTCTACGATGGGCACTCGCAAATGCTGACTGGTCTTTGCGGAAGACGGACAAGGTGGCACTCGCTAGAGAGTTGGAGAAAAACATTTCTCCAGTAGAATATATCCCTGTCCCATCAACCTGCATCATTGATGGAATGAGTTTGGTGCAGAAGCTGAACGGCAACAACAAGACATTTGCACATCTGACAAAATCTGTTTTGTTTCAAGTCCTACATGATGGATCACAAAGTCACAGGATTGACGTGGTATTCGACAAGAACAGTACAAGAACATTGTAGCAGGCCACAATATCCAGCTGTGGAGGAAGTTCCTGTGCAACTCTTACAACAAGTCCTTGACTTACTTAACCGCTTTTACTCCCTGGTGGAGCATAGGCCATCAACAACTCTTTTCCACCGGGCACAGTTCTGTGTAGTCATTTCCAGTTTTTTCCAATTTCATTCTGTTTTTGTCGTGTCTGCTTCTCCTTCCCTGTGCCGTGTGTTTCTTGGCCTTCCCCTATTCCTTCTCCCCTGCGGGTTCCACGTTAGTGCTTGCCTTGTGACGTGAGTTGCAGGTTTCCTGAGCGTGTGGCCTCTCCAGCTCCTCTTCCTCCTTTTGATTTGGTGTTCGATTGGTTCTTGATTGGTTCTTTCCCATAGTGCTTTGTTACTGATTATTTCTGGCCACCATATCCTTAGAATTCTCCTTAGACATTTGTTTATGAAGCTCTGGAGCTTGTGAAGCATGGATTTTGTAGTACGTCATATCTCCGATCCATACATTAGCACAGCCTTAAATTTATTTAAAATTGCGTAACTTTGTTGATATTGAGATTTCTCTGTACTTCCATATCTTGTTTTGTACAATGTAAGCTGCCCTATCTGTTCCTCCATTTGTGTTCACTACACTTCCAAGATGCGTGAATGACTTTACTTCATCTAGGGCTTCTCCCTGTAGTACAATTGGGCTGTTGTTCTTGCCGTTGATTCTGATGATCTTCGCTTTACTTTTGTTCACTTTTAGTCCTAAGGTGGTTGCAGTTGTTTCTATTAGTGATGTTTTTTTTCGAATTTGGTTTTGGTTGTGTGAAAGAAGAGCCACATCATCAGCAAAGTGTAGATCATCTAGTTTTCCCCATAGAATCCACTGTGTGGCATTTTGTCTTCCTTGTGTAGCGTCACAGTCTAGGCTGTCGAAAGTCTGTACAATTTATATATGCAGGAAAGTTCCATTCTATAGACTGCTCAATTATGATTCGCAGGGCTGCTATCTGGTCAGTGCATGATCTGTTCTGTCGGAAGCCTTCCTGGTGATCCCTCGGTTTTGAGTCAACTGCTGTTTTCAGCCTCTCTATGATGGTTCTGTTTAAAACCTTCCCTGGTACAGGTATAAACATAATTCCCCTATAGCGTTTGCATTCTCGAATATCACCCTTTTTTGGTAATTTTACTAAATATCCTTCTTTTCACTCCTCCAGTATATCCTCTTCATCCCAGATCTTCTCGATAATTCCATATTAGTTGACGTGTTTTAGTCGGCTTTCATTGCTTCAGCACGTATTCCGTCTGGCCCGGCAGATTTCCCATTATTCGATGTCATGATGGCTTTCTTGATTTCGTCCCTTGTTGGTTTATTACCTTTCACTTCTGGCAATTCCTCTGCTGGTTGTATATCCGCAATGCTTTGTGGAACGTGTAGAGTAATTCTTCAAAGTATTCTGCTCATCTTCTCATCTGCTCTTCTGTTGTTGTGAATATGTTTCCATTTCTGTCTTTAATTGGTTTGTTGACTTGTTTGTATTTTTCAGCTAACCTTTTAGTAGTGTTGTAAAGTTCCTTCATATTCCTCTCAGAAGCTGCCTCTTCTGCTTGTCTAGCCAAATTCTCTGTGAAGTTCCTTTTATCTCTCCTTACGCTTGATCGGACTTTATGTTTGCTTGCGAATACTCTTGTTGTACTACGCCTTTTGATGTTCTTGTACGACAAATATTGAGTATCTCTTTCTTCCATTTCCTTTCTTTAACCTTCTGCAGTGTTTCAGCTGCTGATATCTATGGTTTATGTTGTATTTCTTTCCTTCCTAATGTTTCATCGCATGTTTTGGTCCATGTCTCTTTAAAACGTTGCCACTGTACATCAATACTGAAGTTAACTTCTTACTCATTCTTCTCTTATAGTACTTGGTATGGACTGGAAACTGCTAGTTGAAATACGTTACCAACTCTTCTGTGCCAATCGAGGGGAGGTCGAGTCCAGCCAACATCCACCATGTAGTGATTGTCTCCACATGCATGTTCTTCGTGCTAACTATCAAGCACCAAACTGGAAGAGCTGCATTCAGCCTCAGTCAATTATGGCAGACCCGAAAGAGTGTGGCTGGATGACAGATGAGGACGGCCATCTGGTCGTCGAGTGGATGCGTACTCCTCCAGCTCCAGATGCACTTTCGGAACTGTTGTTATGCAAGTGCCTGTGTTCCTGCAAACTGCTAAACTGCACATGCCTTGCCAATGGACTGGCATGCTCCAACATGTGCAAGCCCCAGACATGCAGAAATCACAAGAGAGAAGAAGTTCGCAGTTGAACTTGGTGACTCTGATGACGGAGATGGCGATGACGATGATTAAACTGATGAATCTATAATTCTGAGCTAAAGGTAAGTTGACGGGCGCCTTCTTGAAAAGTGGTGGATATATGAATGTCGGCGAAAATAAAGAAGTTAATACATTTAAAATCGCCGTAATTGAAAAACTATATTTTGACATTAACTATGTTACGTCGTTCTTAAGAAACGGGAATAATAGTCTCTGACGGGAGCCATCTTTAAAAAATGGCGAACACGTCAATGTCACTGAAGGTTAAATTTAACATTTTTGAAATCGCTGCCCATAACGCTATTCAAGAACATACACATTACTGCTCTGTCTAACATAATTGCTAAAATAGTGTGACATTTGTATTGACGACCGCCATATTTAAAATGGCAGATATGAATGTGACAGAAGGTCAAATGTAAAATATTTGAAATTCTTGACCCCAAAAACCTATAAATTGACACCAACAATATGGTTCTAGGTGGCGCAGTTATTACGATATGATGAACTTGGATTTGGAGGCCATTTTTTAAAGATGGCCGCCAAGCCAATAAGCTTCCACTCAGCAATGGTTATAATGTCAAAATATATTCCACGGACATGGACTATATCAACAATCATAACTAGATCTTGCCGCCCCAGATGGTACCAATAAGTGAAATTTCTGGTCTTGGCCCATGGACTAATGGACCGACAAGATATACGTCCGCTCATTTAGCCATCTCCGATTGTACGTTTTGTTCCATTAATATTTCTCATTCTGTGTCAAGGTATAAGGGAAGCACAAAAGGAAGCACATTAAGTATATTGCAATGTTCTACTAAGTTATTGAATTAACATCGGACCAATAAAAATTCAGTCGACCAGTAGTGTGTGGAATGTCCTGGATTTGCGATTGTTCTTACTGTAGCCAAGAGTCTATCCGTGAGCGGTTTACTTCACGTAGTGTTAGCAAACAATGCAGGTTACACTCGTACAGAAGTTTCAACGCAACAGACTGGGTGCCTTAGGGTTAACTCTGGTCTGTCATTATCACTTCAACATATTAACATATGTTTCCTCTAACCCACAGCATAAGCATGTTGTTGTTTCGCACTGATGCAATGTCTTTTGTTGCTTTGGGAAGAACATTCAGAGAACATACACAATACCTGAACATGTGAAGCCTTGATTGCCGTGTGATCTACTCGATGCGCCGGCGTCTGTCTGTGACATCTCCCGTATCTCATTGACGTCACGCTTGACATCACGCTTGAACTGCTCGACGTCTGTCGGTAACATTTCCCGTATCTCCGTATTCTCTAGTCTGAGCTGTTCAACGTCCGTATGTAATGTCTCACGTATCTCATTGACGTCGCGTTTGACATCACGCTTGAACTGCTCGACGTCTGTCTGTAACATCTCCCGTATCTCCGTATTCTCTCGTCTGAGCTGTTCAACGTCCGTATGTAATGTCTCACGTATCTCATTGACGTCACGTTTGACATCACGCTTGAATTGCTGGACGTTTGTTTGTAGCATCTCCTGTATCTCCGTATTCTCTCGTCTGAGCTGTTCAACGTCCGCATGTAACATCTCCCGTTTCTCATTGACATCACGCCTGAAGTCACGCTTGTGCTGTTCGTCTGTCTGTAACAAGTTCCGAATCTTCTTGACGTCACGCTTGAGCTGCTCCACATCTCTCTGTAGAGGGCAAACCGACGCAGTTGCAGCCTGGACCTTCTGGTCAGCTGATTGTCTGATCTGCAACATCCTGAAAATACTAACCCAATATAGTCGCACTGCTTCTTTAAGTGAACTTTGACCATCACGTGGACGACATTAAGTGAACTCCGACAATCACATGGTCCACATTAAGTCAACTCCGACCATTACATGGACCACCGTAAGTCAACTTTGACCATCACAATGATCACTCTTGTTTAAAAACGCCATTTTAATTATTAATTTCCCTGTTTACATATTAACCTAATGACTTGCACAAAATCACGGTGTTGCTGTAAACATCCTACCCGTATCCACACCTACATTAAGTTTTCTTTGTTACTTCCTCTTCAAATACAATGGCTCAACAAATTCTGAGTAAAACCTTGCTCTACTATTAATGTAACCGAGTCTTCTTTCCTTGCTGACCAAATTTTACTGTGTTTTTGTAATGAAAATGCCTAAGCTCTGTAATGTGTAAAGAGGTCTTGTACTCGGTGTATTTTACACCATTCAAAAGTTCGCAAACACAACTCCGCAAACACAGTTACCCTCAGTTTTTGTTCCGGAGCACTCAAAACCGGTAGTGACACACACGACACACGACCTACCTCGCAATCAGCCACGTTGGTCTGGTCTTCAAACGGAGGGTTTCAAAAACCTGGCAACAGCTAAATGCTAATTGCCAAATTGTCCCCGCAGATTCGGTCACGCACTTAACCGCCGCGGTGTATGCTGTTGCGCTGAGTTTAATTGGTCTCTCTTGTAATTACCCTTTCCTAACCATTACGCTGTTCCAACTACTATCCGTGACGCATCATTTCACTAATTTATTAGCAGACTCCAACTGATTGCCACCGGTAGCGCATCAAAACATTGTGTTCAAAAACTCATTTAGGTAATGAAAAGTTCCTGGCGTTAGCCAAATACAATGCCAATTTGACATCTAGTGTTCGTGCATGCGTAACGTCGGGCAGTGCATATCCTGTTTTTATCCTATTTCCATGCGTCATTGATACCTGCCACAAAAAGAAACATTCACGCTCACATTTACGGGGGGGGGGCAGAACCATACTGTATATATGCCCTCTCAAGCCAAATTCTATGGGCAGCCACCCTCTACCCCCCTTTTACCGTGCCTTTGTCTTCATTTGAATTATAAAAGTGTACAAAGATTCCTAGGATGCGTAATTGCAAATATAAGTGCACAAAACAATGCCTCGAATATTGCTGTTTTCAACAAATGAAATCGATATATCGGATGGTTGCTTTTAATTCGTGACTTGTTACTCTTGTCGGATCTCCAAAGTAGAGTTCACATCATTTATCACCGCCCTCTCTGTGGGGGTTGTCAATGGCCATCCGCTCGGCCTCCTCAAGCGTGAGGACCAGGCCGTCGAGATCCTGCATGACGCATCATTCTAACTTATGCTTTACATATACTATGCCTACCTAATACCTACATGGTTGCGAAAGATGGCGGGTGGGTACATTGTTCCAACGGATCTAGAGTTACGGGAGGAAGAATACTTGTCTCGAGCAGAAGGTTCGCATTGCAGAAAGGGAAACTGCCTTATGAATGTCACAACGCGAAAACTAATTGGACATAAAGTAGATTACGGACTAGATAATTTAAGAATGAATAGGAAAAACGCATGGAATATTGAAAAAAATACTAACAAAATCCGAACAAAAACCAGATAGCTCCCAAAGAAAGTATCAAACAAAAACGCTCTAGAATTTCTGGAAAAATCATAAATCCGAAACTGTAATATAACAAGTAATTGCTGAAATAAATAGATATACAAACCCAATATCTTGAACAACAACAAGGGATGGATAATAAGCTACTATTCTTACCGATTACTTCTCCAACGCATTTACTACAGAGCAACCAGTAGATATTCCAATTGTAAGGACGTTATTCAACACCGCCGCACAGCATTCGAACCCGCATTCTATCAGTCGAGAGTCCGGAGCTCTTAACACTGCGCTACTGCGCGCTTTATTTTTTGTAACACTGGTCTCACTAATTCAATTTTCACCACGGTGTCCTAAAATGATACAAAGGAAGTATATTGCTGGGGTATTGCTGCCCCAACTAAACACGGCTTGGTAAGATCCTCTGCGACGGTACCCGACTTCCTTCATTCGGTATTACGCAAGCCTGAGTTACCCAGACGCCGTGAGGTGGCAGCACCTTTTGAGTTCGTCACAACTCTTTCAAGATTAAATACCACTGACATAAACACTATTGCAGGAAAACGTTTTAAAATCATTTAGTGTTAGGATAGATGCACCTAGATCTAGTTTCTTTGTTAAAACAACGATAACAAATGTATAATGTTCAAACTAACAAAAAGAAGTGTCTTAGACAATCGAAAACTAATACTCTATACTGCCTAAAGCCTACAGATGTTGTATAGTTTCACGACCTCGTGCACACGCGACGAGTGGTGAACACATTCCGTAAACAAACACGTATGTGGAAGGCATCCACCACCCACCCACCCGTCCGTATAATTGCAAGAATATTTGCTTTACATCAACTTTGGAACGATCCTTGAGGTAACAGTTAAGATTCCAGTCTCCGTCTCCTGTTTCGATGACCGCCGACGTCGCCTTTCCGTCTTACGCCACCGACTGGCCAGTGCGATCGCGAAGTCGTCTACTGCTTCGAAGAGGGTTATGACTCTCGCACCAATGAGCAACCCCATCGAACCCCCGATGTCACATTTAACACGAACGAGCAATTATTTATAATCTGCTTCGTGTACTGCAAATTTTGTCACTACATAAACTATAAAGATCTTCGGTGACATATAGAAAAACCAAAGTCATGTTTTGAGTCTATTCCTAAAAGAGTTAATAACAACTGACAACATTTACAATCTACAATTTGTATTTCAAAGGCCGCGTCATTGTAGCATTTCTGCTACTTATATATTTTCAGATTCTTATTTCCTTGTCATTTTGTGAAAATAGAAAGGTCAGGCTAGTTAAGAATAAGAATAAATTTATTATTATTTGCAACTTTTCAGTTGGATTGTACATACATTCACCATAAAAGCCCCAAATCACACACATGTCATAATGTTACAAGTTACAATACGACACAACATTATGTTACAATACTCATAAAACATGTTGTACTAAATAGAATAACGCAACACCAAAGATACTGTTAAGTAAATTACACAAAATCGCCCCGTGACGCAACAAACTCAGTATGAGGCGCTTTATATTAAAACGTGTACATTGCATTACTATCTTTCATTAAAAAATAAAATACTTTAAATACACTAAAATTAAATCATATAGTTTAAATATTAAAATTGACTGTTGAGACATACACTAAAATCATTAAGTGTTATGGCAGTGTACTAAGCACCATGGAATTAATGAGTTTTTGTAGCGATTTGTGTTCGCCATTGGGACGGGTAAGTCATTGAATGATCTTGGTGTATACGGCACATTTCGAATATTTGGTAGTAGCGTATTCAGTTTGTGGTCACTATGCTTCATTCTAGCGAAATACGTTTTACACAATTCATTGCGTCTATCATGCAGCGTTGGTAAGTTTACCATCTCCAGAATATCCTCGTACACACATCCAGGAAATATAGTTTTGAGACACCTTTTTTGAATTATCTCGATGTTGTCCGATAAATATTTAGGCAAGTTCGTGTGCCATACCGGGCAGGCATATTCAACTACTGGTCTAATCACAGATACATATATTCTAACCAAGTCATTTTGGTTGATACCAGCACGTTTCAACTAGATCATATACACTCTCTTTCTTGCCTTTGATACTATTTCATCTACGTGTGCATTCCAACTTAAATCCGATGATATAGTTACGCTGAGAACTTTTGCTTGAGTAACTCTCTCAATATCTGTCCCATTTATATCAATATACGGCAGAGATTCTACAAATGTTCTATCTTTACCGAAACATATAACCATTTCTTTTGTCTTACTCGTATTGATGCGCATGTCATTATTACTAGACCATCGCTCAATAATGTTGGCAGAATCCTGTATAACAGATATCATACTTTGATTGCATATTTCAAATATGGTGCAATCGTCAACATATTTAAACATAGGACAAGATGTTTGCAAATCATTGATATGAACCACAAAGTGTTTTGGTCCTGACAAAGTTCCCTGGGGAACGCCCCCATTAGGGTAGCCTGGCTTTGACACCGCGTCGCCGATTTTTAATCTCTGTTCGCGGTCTAGTAGAAACGCTGCCATCCATCGGACCAGATGTGGTGGTACTTCCATTGCAATCAGTTTCTGTATTAGTATATCATGGTTAATTAGATCAAATGCTTTACTGTAATCGAGAAATAGCACTCTTACAAAATTGCCCTTTACATCGGTGGTTTCGTACCATTTGTGAAACATTCCAACAAGGGCGTCCGTGGTACCAGTCCCTAACATATCCCCAAACTGCTTGTCGTCTATTTGTGGTTTAACATAAACATCGACCCACTTTAGCACTAGAGATTCAAAAACCTTAGCCAGAATTGGTGTAAGCGATATAGGTCTAATGTCATTTTCAACTGTCACTGGAGGGTGTTTCTTCGACAACGGAATAACGGTTGCTGATTTCCACAATTTTGGCAATACACCTTCCCTGAGCGAACTGTTGAATATTGCAGTGACCGGTGCTGCAAGAAGGTGCGAACAGTTTTTCAAAGCCCATGGTGGTATATTGTCCGGACCCGTGGCTTTGTTCACTTTGACCTTACTAAGTGCCAACTTAGTGTCAGTCACGGTGAATTCATCTGGCAGTGGTTCCTTAATGTCAAAGATCGGGTGGGAAGTCTGCAATCTCGGTAAATCTTCATTCACTGACACGAAGAACGCATTCATGGAGTTGACTAAGCTGACTATATCTCCACCAGTAATTTTATTTGCCAGCCCCAGCATCTCGTTGCGACTGCCAGATGCTTTTCCCATGAGTGACTTCATGTGCTTCCACCAGTCGCGTGACGATGTTTCCTCAATTGATGCTATTTTAGATTGGTAGAACTGGTGTCGTAATTTAGGTGCTGTGCGATTCACTAAGTTCCGGAGTTTATTGGCCCGTTCCGTATCACCTGCCTTGCGAGCACGTTGCCTCTGTCTAATGAGGTGTCGGAATCTATCTGTGACCCACGGTTTGTCTGTACTGTGACGTGACACAGTCTTGCACGGACAGCACGTATCCAGTAAATGGTCCATGGTTTCTTGGAATAGATTGAACTGTTCCTCGCACGTAGGCAATGTGTACATAAACTCCCATCTGGTCTGTGACAGAGCCGAAGTGAACAATGCTCGTTCGTTGTTACCCATGCGCCTGGTAACGGTGTACTGGACCATACCCGTGTCAAGTGTTGGGAACCACGGTGGCACCAATAAGACCATCTTGTGATCTGATGTTCCCAATTCATCAAGCACTGTCGGATAGCCGTACACAGGTGACATGTTAGACCACATTTTATCCAAAATTGCACAATTACGCGTGGCTGTCTTAACAAGCTGCTCGTATCCATAATGTGTCCGTAAAAATGTGTCCTTGAATTGATTAAAATCACCACTGATAATGACACCACAATCTGGGCTACGTCGCAAAACTGTGTCCAGACTAGTTATCAGGTACTCTCGCATAGAGCCATTGTCAGCACCAGGTGGGTGGTAGATGCACGCTAAAATAATGCACGAGTATTTTCTTGGTAGTTTCTTAGGCTTCATTTTAATCCATATCACTTCGTGTTCAGCATCTTCAATATCATGTAACCGGTCATACGCAATGGTCTCGGCCACATAACACGCCACTCCCCCGCCTCCTTTATCCACGCGGTCCTTTCGTTCACAACTGAAGCCTGCCAAACCGACAGATTCCGTTGACATGTAACTCTACAACCAGGTTTCTGTGACACACACGCAACCCACGTTGTTCGTGCGTGCTACCGCGAGCAATTCATCTGATTTGTCAATACTTAGTGACCGAGCGTTGAAACTCAGAATCGTTGGTAAGCCCCACCGTGGATTGATCGCAAGCGTGACTAAATTATCTGCATTCACACCTGTTGTTCTATGTTGTGGTATGCTACGGCTACGGGTGATTATAGGTCGAATATTGAAAGCTCCGTATTCCGTACATGGCATGGCCGTGTTATTTAGGCCGCTTACCTAGTCCCTTTTCGCATGAAGTTTGCTTTTGTGGCCCTTTTGACCACATACAAAGCACGACACAGCATTCTCATGTCGACAAGTCTGGGTGACGTGATTTGTCTCCCCACTCTTGTTACACTGGCCAGCAATACGCACGTAGCTAGCACTTGCACGGTCATCCGCATTAGAAGGGCGAATAGCGTGCGTACCTCGATCCTGTTTCGGTGGTCGTTTCCCAGTCGCTCTCGGCGTATAGCGGCACCCTTTTGACAATGGATGTCCAGATGGCGCGCTGCGTCGCTGTTTCGTCGACCTGTTACCAGTTGATTTCGACTCATTGCAACTCTTCTGCGAACAGTATCCCCGCTGCGCTCCGCCTTCTCGATGGTTACGGAGTATTAGTGACAGGTTGCTCATCAGCTTGTTCATCCCGAACGCAGTAAGACTGATACCGTCACTCTGGAATGCGGACGTGTCGCAGGATCCATCACGAAACAGGAAGTTTTGATCGTTGTCAACGAACCGGGTCCCCGTGTCACTACACTTAACTCTCAGGAAACTGTAAATTTCCTTAATATTTTCTTCTTGTGTCCCTGTTGTGTCGGGAAAGACACTGCTAATCGTCACTCGGTTGATGTTCTCTGTTGCTGTGGTGATGAGGTCGCTGAAATCTTGCTTCACTTCCTCTATATCCGAGTCTTCCATGACTGCATTGCCACACACGATAGTTAGTTCATCCGCCTCTTTGCACGCCTCGCCCCACTGGACAGCTACTAGTAGATCTTTTGGAGTAGCTCTGTATGCCTTGTGCAAGGCCACCTGTTCGTTGTCCGCTGTGGTGACCTTGTGAATGTCACGTCCAATCTTGTTATCAACCATGACCACACTGCGTGGTTTCTCACTTGTCACTGCGGCGAAGGATTTCCGCTCAGTAGGCGCCTGTTTTAAGCTTGCCACGTCCGATGATAGTCTGTCAAGCTTGTCATATACCATTCTAATATCGTTGTTATGGTTTATTTCATCTCGTAGAGTTACAACTTGCTCGATTAGAGCAGTGTTTTCATTCCTGATGGCATCATTTGTGTCGGACTGCTTCTTCACCAGTTGAATTAATTCCGCATTGTTGTCGTTTAACTGTAGTATTGACGTTTCGAGTTTTGATAGTGTTAATCAGTTGCAGGACAACACTAGGCAGTTTTCTGCATGCATGGCAGCTCCACAAGCCAATGATCTCCTCTGGCTGTTCTCCAACGCATTCGTAATGCACCCACAGTTGGCACAGGTGGCATTGTACCATGCTGTCGGTTTCTTTGCCTTTGTGTCTGCACTGTGGGATGCAGAACGATGATTTTGCCTTTTTTGCTCTTCCCTTTGCCTTTGCTCCATGATTAGTAGGAGGATCCGCTATCACAGAGAGCTGTGTTGATGTTTGAGCCGGCAAAAGTGTCAAGTTAGCCAACATGGCGTCAGTGACGGTGAGTTCTAGTTCGTCAAGACAATTGTCGCTTTCTGCCGTTGTGTCTCTCGCCGTGAACAGTGTTTCCACCGAGCGTCTCGTAGTCAGCCCGCCTCGCCTGCCACTAGGTGGCCCGCGCAGAGGGGTGACACGCTTAGCTCGCGTTAAGTTCATCGTCAATACACCATGCAGCACTGATGCGTGACGGCCGGCAAGTCACAGCAGTAGTCACCCAAGCGTGACGGTAGCCTACGTCACAGGCCACTCGTATGATTGCGAAATCACCATTCACTGGGCGATATACGGTGGTATTTTCACAGACACTTCATATATTCCTCAATTTGACATTGAAACATTTAAAAGTACGCGTCGATATCTACATACAATGTTCAGAGACTGTCCAGCTTGACCTCGGAAAGGTTCTTACCGAATGACACACTGTCAGAAAGCAAATACCAGGTCAACCAATTCGAACGATGTGCTGATGATTAGTATACCAACAGTCGCAGACAGAGCAGATTGTGTTACGCAATAATTTATAGACAAATGCAGGTTACATTGTTATAGGGTTGTTTTTACGATGCATAAATTAGATGTGGCTCATTGCCGCGTAAATTATTGGTTCAATCCGGTCAATTGTTATGCTGTTTTAATTAGTTATAAAAGCCACTGTCAGTTGGAAACCGGTATCTTGCAGAGATAGTGTAAATTTGGAGAAATAGTAACAGGGTTGTAATGGGTTTTGCCAACCTGCTGTCTATAGGTAGGCAGCGTAAACGTGCGAAGTTGTACAGGATACAGTAACAAGGTTATGTTCCCATTCTAAAACGGTGTAACAGCGGTTCGAGTGCGCGTGAAGCAGCGAACCGACTACGGCAGTGACGGTCAGAACGAGCGTGTGCCGGAGACACATGTGGGAGGTCGCGGGAAGCTACTTCAACGGCGTACCTTGGGGGGGGGGTTTCTGGTTGCCCGGAAACCCCCCAAATACCCTTCTGTTATATGACCAATATTATGGTAATGTACAAATAATAGGCGAAAATTGTTTTCCAAAGCACCCCCCCCCCCTCACCGCCGTCTTCGGATGATCATTTCAGCCGAGACAGCGGAGAGAACCTGGAGAAGGTAAATTGACTGCACTGTCCCCATGTGTTCGAATGTCAATAGTTCACAGCCGAGACTGTGGAGAAGCTGGAGTTATAGCGGCGCAGCGGCGAAACAAAAGATATATAGGGAAGTGACATTTCTATGCTATATTTATATGGTAAGTTGCCAGCTAGACTTTGAACTGTCTCAATATAGTATATGTAATTACGAGACTGTTTTTCTATATACTGGGAATGGTATACATCACAGATGTATGTAATTAAGAGACTGTTGTTCTCTATAGATGGGATGGTATAGATTCCTCGATGTTATTTACCTGAGTCCGAGCGGACCTGAACTTGTAATGCATTGACATTTGAAGTTCCCTTGAGAGTGCTAATAGTACTTAGTTATTTTGAACTAGTAAAGTATTAATGTTTAGCTGCGGATAGCTACGGATTTGTTAGCAGTCGATGAGAACCCAGATAGGATAGGGTAAGAGGGTAGATGTTGTTTTATTGTTACTATAAAAAGTTCTTTGTTATTTATATATGTAATAAAATTAATTACATTTTCGTTGTTCCTTGTTGTGTTGTTCACGGTTGATGCCCTCATTCACAAGCGTTGACATAATTAATCATAAATGAATGAATGAATGAATAAGTTTATTCATCAACAACGATACCATAATACAATTGCACAGTATTGTGTGCTGCTGCTGCTGTTGAAGAGACATAGCTGAAGTCGACCTTCTCGAAATAAAACATGTGGTAAATACAATACGAAATATAAAATACAAAGTAAGAGTCACAATTCATTTATACACCTGGCACAGTGGTATATGATATTTTAGAAGTTTACAAATATGCAGAAAGTAATGAAGATTTGAATATTTTAAAACAGTGTTCAACTGCTAAGTATTGTTGAGCGATGGAAGGATTCAGATGCTTGACCATGGTAATCAGGGTTATAGATAATTCGTGTAGCTTTTTTTCTGTAACAGAAATAGTTTTCTGAGTCTAGATTAATAAAAAGTTTCTCAGATCTCACAGCAATACGACATAGGTGGTTCAACCAGTGACAAATATAATGTGCGTAACGCTTTACAGTAAAGAACATGCACCATTTTATACAAACTGTTATGCTTTTTAATACTTTAGTTTCAACCGTTTTTATTTGTTCTCTCCGCGTTAAGTTTTCATTCACATATATGCTCTATGTTGACTTTTATTGTTAAACATAATAACATTGATCGTGTTCTCATTAAGTGATTTATTTGCTCTGAACCACAGACGCGAAGGCATCTACTGCTTCGAAGAGGGTTATGACGCTCGCGCCAAAGAGCAACCCCATCAAACCCCCGATGTCACCTGTAACACGATCGAGCAACCGTTAATAATCTGCTTCGTGTACAGTAAAATGGGCTATTACATAAATTATAAAGATCTCCTATGACATTTGGAAAGAAAAGTCATATGTTTGGGGCTATGCCTAAAGAGTAAAAACTAACAGTTACATCTACGGTCTATAGTTCACAGGCCGCGCCATTACAATCTGAAAGATAACTTGACGTTACAAGATATTGAGCATAGTTTCCATAACACAACCTGGGGATGCCACTTATTCTTACTGGTCTGCTTAAAATGTTAACACCTCGTTGTGTGGATAATACCTTTTATTAAAACATTCGAACTGATAGTATACATCGTATCACCAAAAACACACACGCACACACACCCACACACACACACACACACACACACACACACACACACACACACACACACACACACACACACACACACACACACACACACACACACACACACACACATTACTATTTATTTATATGAACTATGTATTGTAAAAGACGTCACAACGTCTTGGAGTAAAGAAAGGGGACCATTTGAAATGTTGTAACATCAAAGTCATGAAATTGTCGAATGATGTTGCAAACCACAGCTATGTCCTCCGTCAATGCCTTAAAATGTATAATAGAACAAATAATTCTTACTAAGCAAATCAATGATTGTGTAGGCTTGAAGCTGCTCGTATTCTCGGACACGAAGGTCGCGCATGTAGATATTCAGCTGCAGAAAGTTGCGACTGAAAGAAATCGAAAAGAAGGTTTGATGTTTTTGTCAGTATAACAAATATATTATGAAAGTTTGTACTTCACCTACAACGTGTGTGATTAAAGTGAAAAGTTTTGCACCATCGGACGAGATTTTTTATTGCCTGTTTGTTAAATATGTTAGACGCGCAGATGTTAATATGACAATGTAATACCTGAAAAAATGTCCGTCCAATCGTGTCTTTTGTAGGAAGGATTCCACATTGCCCAAAACGACCTTGAACGATTGTAGATCCCGTAATAAATTATAGCTGATGTTGGTCAACCGAGTGTCTTGATCTCTACGACATGCCGTGATATCAATTAATTCTCTTCGCACTAGCATCGAAATTGTTGAACTGTCATTCCTAAAAAAGAAATATTTAAACATCGTAATCCTGTCCGAACGTGTAGATTTCTTGTAGCGGTCGTACAGTTTAGCATAAAACGCCTTCAACAAAGGATCACGTGCGGCGACGAAGCACATTTCGCAGTGAACCCCATTAAGTTCTTTTGCATCTAACCACAGTTTACGGATCAGTTCTTGTGATGTCCGAATGACATTTGCTGTATAATGTTCAAGCATTTCCTTTATTCTACCCGTCGTATGCATACGGGCGTAGGACAACTTGCTGGCGTGTTCTTTATCCGTCAAGTTATGAATATATGTTGTAATATTCTTCAATACGCTCAGGAACACAGGCTGTCGATAGTAATCTATGTTTATTAATGTTCTCAAATATGCTCTAAGATACTGCGGTGCTTTTGATAACGCACGTACATTATAGTTTCCGAAAAAACGAGTACTATTTGCAATTCGTTAAAGCGGTTGTCGTATGACGAGCAATTCGTACAATCTTAGGTCCCTGTCGTAGTCGACTGAAGCTTGCCAGAACCCGTTGGTGTAAATGCGATATCCATATGTTATTCCAATTTCGTGTTCACCAGCTTTACAAACACGAAGCAGCCCAGCGATACTTTCTATACATTTCATAATGTGTCGTCTGAGTCGAGTGTATGTCTTATATATTTTCCTGTTTTGCTTGAATAATTCCGTGGTTCGATGCAACGAGTCGTAGGCACCATTCGCAGTCGCATTGTAGTTCGACAATGGGACACCATTGATGTACGCCTTGTGCACTCGTTCCAAGTTATCCATTGTTCTCTTCGAAGAAATCAACTTTTCTTCCAGCCGCAGACGTAGCGCAGCCCGCCAACTTTCTTGGTCAATCTCATCTTCTGGATTATTTCTCAGTATTGTAGACAGCTCGAACGAGCCAGATGTACAGTCATGCAAATTCATTTCATCCCAACTGGTGATCATGTGATCTTTAAGATTTCGTGCATTTTGTCTAATCCGTCTTCCATTATAATACGATAGCTGTCAAAAAACTCCACACCTGTGGAATTGCTCGTCATGTAATTCACCAAAATCTTATCTGTTATGAAGTGTTTTGGTAGCCCACTACGGAATAGTATAGCCTCATCTATGTTAGCTCGCCGTCTGTCTGGCATTGTGCTCTCTTTGGCGTCGATAGATTCATTCAGGTGCTTCCTCACTCTGTTGAGGAACTTATCAGACAAGTCGTACTGACTTTTGGTGTTCTCGTTGGTGGTCGCGTAACTCATGGACGACTTGTAATGCACGATGCCACACGCCGGCGGACACACGCACGAGGTCGACAGGTTTGTGTTGAGTGATTCTGAAAGATAAACGACGTTTAAATAAGAAAGAGAATGCACGATACATCACTGTTAGGCAACTAGTTTGGGATTTCTCTAGTTAAGATGCCCAAATACTCTAGAATGTTTTGGATTTATAGATCTTTAATTAGGCCTTGATTTAATGTTTTAATAGGTGTTGCAGTAATTTATTTACTCTATCACTTATTGCATCAATTTACGAAAAACTACTACAATTAACATTGGAATGAGATAATTGTACTGTCTTTAATCTGAAAACAACGGCGTATATAGGACCTACAAAGAAGGCAAGAAGGAAATATTTTGGGGGATTTTTAGTCGGGACCGTATTCATATTCACGATAAAAAATTATAATCGCAAAGCCAAACGAGGCCAAGGTCCAGTAACCACCAAAATACACCTCTGCAGAAAAATGATCTCACCATTTGTCGCAAATCATGAATAATGTTAATGCGTCCCCAAATCGTATATTTTGAAAAGAACTTTCACGACAGTAACACTTTGTGTATGTACAGTGTTTTAACTAATCAAAATGTTGGAACAACGTGGATTGCAGGCCTCTTGACCAAAGCGGATGGCTGTTTAAAGTTATTTAACTATAATCGTATCTACATTAACATCTTATTTGATATTAATGAACTGTTGTGTAAGTTAGATATTCTTAAGCAACATGACTTAGTAAAATTAAGAATGCATATTGTAACACCTAATGCTAACAATTAATTGTCGCTAGATAACCTTCAACACTTCTTTGTTTTTGATTGATCGATTGGGTTTGATTGAATTTATCAAGTAAATTTATATACATTATCAATTTTAATAACAATAGTATATAAAATATAATTCACCTGTTTTTTTAAACCAGTTTTAGAGTATCATTGATTTATTGCAATTGGCAAGTTATTCCAGTGGTTTATGGCTGTATATATGAACGAAGTTTGTCCACAATCCTGTACCCTAGGAATAACACACGATAATTAATTTCCTCTTGTGTTAAATTTCGTGTTCACCAGCTTTACACACACGAAGCAGCCCAGCGATACTTTCTATACATTTCTTAATGTGTCGTCTGAGTCGAGTGTGTGTCTTATATATTTCCCTGCTTTGCTTGAATAATTCCGTGGTTCGATACAACGTGTCGTAGGTACCATTCGCAGTCGCAGTGTAGTTCGTCAACGGGACGACATTGATGTACGCGTCGTGCACTCGTTCCAAGTCATCCATTGCTCTCTTCGAAGAGATCAACTTTTCTTCCAACTGCAGACGTAACGCAGCCCGCCAACTTTCTTGTTCAATCTCATTTTCTGAAGTATTTCTCAGTATTGTAAACAGCTCGAACGAGCCAGATGTATACTCATGCAAATTCATTTGATCCCAACTGGCGATCAGGTCATGCTTTAAGATTTCGTGCATTTTGTCTAATCCGTATTCCATTGTAAGACGATAGCTCTCAAAGAAATCCCAATGTATGATTAAGCTGCTCCAGTAATTATTAAAACTATCACGTAAATTGGAGAATTTTGGTAGCCCCCTACGGATTCGTATAGCCTCATTTATGTTAGCTCGCCGTCTGTCTGGCATTGCCCTCTCTTTGGCGTCGATAGATTCATTCTGGTGCTTCCCCACTCTGTTGAGGAACTTATCAGACAAGACGTACTGACTTTTTGTGTTCTCGTTGGTGGTCGCGTAACTCATGGACGACTTGTAATGCACGATGCCACACGCCGGCGGACACACGCACAAAGCAGACACGTTTGTGTTGAGTGATTCTGAAAGATAAACGACGTTTAAATAAGAAAGAGAATGCACGTTACATCACTGTTAGGCAACTAGTTGGGGATTTCTCTAGTTAAAATGCCCAAATTCTCTAGAATGTTATGAATTTCTAACTAGGCATTGACATTCTTCACCTTAAAACCATCTAAATTATTGTTACATTTACTGTTCTAATGGTTTTGCAGTAATTTATTTACCGTATCATTTATTGTATAAATTTACAAAAAAACTACTACAATTAACATTGGAAGGTAATAATTGTTTGATATTAATGAATTGTTGTTTAAGTTAAGTATTCTTAAGCAACACGACTTAGTAAAATTAAGAATGCATATTGTAATATATAATGCTAACAATTAATTATCGCCAGATAATCTTCAACACGTCTTTGTTATTGATTGATTGATTGATTGATTAATTGGGTTTGATTGAGTTTATTAAGCCAATTTATATACATTATAAATGTTAATAACAATAGTATATAAAAAGGAATTCACCTTTTTTTTTAAACCAGTGTTTAACTAACATTGGTTTATTGCAATTGGTAAGTTATTCCAGTGGTTTATGGCTGTATATATCAACGAAGGTAATTAACTTCCTCTTGTGTTAAATATGTGATGAACAAACAAATATTATCTCTTAGTTATGCTTGGGCATTACCATTGATAATATTGAGCATGTTGCCAAAATTTAACTGCTCAACAGGGAGTATTTCGTCGTATAAAAATTCAATTGCACCGACACGAAACCTCAGTAGAGCATTTAACATACAGTCTGCGCAAAAAAATCGTTGTGTGACAAAAAAAACTATTTTATTAGTATTTTATATACATATTTAGGTACAGAGGTGTAAGAAACACACAAAAGACATTCACTTTCTTTATTTAGTATTCAGTGACATTGCCCTTGGCTTGGATGACCTTTTGGATGCGTGTGGGCATGTTGTCACTCAATTTCTGGAAGTAGTCAAGGTGTATGTCCAGAACCCACAGCTTCTTGATCTCCTCGCACAGATGGGGAACACTCTCGTGTTCTTGCAGGAAAGCTTTCTCTTCATCTGATTCCAGGCGTTTTCAATCGGATTAAGGTCCGGGGAGTTTCCTGGCCACTGCAGCACCTAAATTTTCTCCTTCTTGAGCCATGTTGAGACACTTTTGGCCTTGTGGCAGGGGGCGCTGTCTTGCATGAAGTGGGTGCACTCATGGATATATTAGGCAGTCTTCAGATGAGATTCCAAGACATCCACATAACGAACTCCATTCATCGTCACGTTCTTCGGAAGGAAGTATAGGCCTCCCCGGCCCTTCTGTCCACTGAAACACTCCCAAACCATCACTCCATCCGGGTGTTTGACGGTCTTCTGGGTGTACCGGCTCGTGCCAATGGGTCGCCTCACACGTGCTGCTGGACTCCGGATGCACCTAAAAGTGCTCTCATCACTCCACATCACATGTCTCCACTGCTCTACAGTCCAGTTTTTGTACTTACTGCAAAAATCAAGTCGCTGCTTTCTCATTCGGGCCGTGATGAGAGTTTCTTCGCCGCCTTGCGACACGGCATCTTCATGTGTTTTTGGAGTCGATGTTGGATGGTTCGCGTCGACACTCCCGCCAGAACGTCCGGATGGTTTGCCTTCAATTCACCTGCAGTAACGGTCGGGCAGGACATCACCTCTCTTTTCAACATCGAATCTGTCCTCATCGACGCCTACCTAGGCCGACCAGAGTCCTCCTTCCTCTTGGGAATGGCGTTCGGGGGGAGCCCAGCCGCCGCCTTTTTGAGCATACGGATGGTCTGCATACTGCGGCCCGAACGCATGGCAATGTCGCGGTTGCTCAACCCTTCGTTCACAAGAGCCACGATACGCCTTCTCTGCGATATCCAACTTCATTCGACCCATTACGATGACAATTGATTGTTTTTTTAATCAAATCCGTAGGGCACTGATATAGCCACAAATTTGGGGTAGGAAGGAACACAAAACACTACCCTTACTGACTAAAGACGCACTGAGTTGAACCAGCTGGCGCCGTCTGCCCGCTGTGCTATATTTAGCTGCAGGATGCAAGACACAACAAAAGTTTTGCGCGCGTTATGGTCGAAACGCAAATAAAATCGTTGTGTATCTGAACAGAATATATAATGCAGTAGCAACGATTTTTTTTTCGCAGACTGTAAATCTAATAATCTTATTTTGTGTCAAAATAAACACCAAAGTAACACTAAAAATAACACGTATTTGCATATGTAATGCATATGCAATTGCTGTTACCGTATGTGACAATCCGGTATATTTAAATATTGTTATTTTAATATATCTTAATAGATTATCTTGGTGAGGTCTAATTATGTGCCAAATTTTGTGTTGTTACCAAAAAGTGCACGATTCCTCAAAATTATTAATTTATCTAACATACAAATATGCTCACCTATCGCTGGCAGCAGACAGTTCGTGTATCGGGACACGTTACACAAGGGCGGCACAACTGTAATCAACCGTGTAACGCATTGTTGTTTATGCTTATAGGAGGATACACTTTGCTTGAACAGACGGGATGGGCGGGAAACCAAGTAGGCTATGTTAATGAAGCCGTGTAATATACGGCATTGTGTTGTTAGTTGCAATACTTAACACGTAACAGCGTAAGAAAACAAAAACATGCACACACATTAAATAAAAAAACGAAAGTTATTTAAATTCTTCACGTAAATGATTAAATTATAAATATGTTACGTTTATTAACATAACATTAAATATAACATTTTAATATGACGTTATTAGCTAAATAGGCGTAGAAAAGGAGATTAAAGTTTGTTAACCTGTATTAAAAGGCGGCATGTAATAATCTCTGCATCCACACGTAACAACAACGAAGTCAGCGATGCATTCCCTGTAGCAGGCCGCCTGCGAGTAACGACCGAAGTAGCGCAGCTTTCCATGTTTCACACAATCACCGTGTGGAGGCGGCAGGTTGGTCTCCTACCGAAATACAACAGAGTAGTGTGTACGACTGTCAACGGAATTTTAAACTATCACTGTCTCGCCTTTCTGCATTTCAATTTATCTTGTTGCACATTTCTGGTACTAATCAATTCAAATAGGTGTCGTTCATAGTTTTGTTTTGTTGCATATACTATATATATATATATATATATACGTGTGTGTGTGTGTGTGTGTGTGTGTGCATTGTGTGTGTGTGGTGTGGGTGGTGGCAGCGCGTGTGCGCACGGTTTTAGGTATACATCTCAAGAAAACCTCTTTCATCATTTATAATATGATACAATAAGGGGAGGGAAGGTGATCGGAGGGGAAAAAATTGGAGGATCGACGGCAGACAAGCGTGAAGGTGACATGGGAGAAAGTGACCATAGAGAAAGAGGTATGAGGGAAAAAAAGACGGGAGAGGAGAGTTCGAAGTGCAATGGGAGGAAATATGACGGGAAGAAAGGAAATGACAGTAAATGTGACAGAAGAGAAGTTGGGAGGGACGATGATAGGAGGAAAGGTGACAAGAGAAACAGCGTCAGGAAAGAATGGAACGGACAGGATTGTGACAGGAGAGCAGAAGACAGGGGAACAACACTACAACCAGACAGATGCAAACCGGAGAAGTAGCTACTCTGAGGCAGTGATTGAGGGGGCATTGAGAAAAGAGAGGGTGTTTATGGGTGACTCTATTCTGAGAAAGACGGATAAGACACTAAGCGAGGGGAAGGACATCGTTGTATGTTTGCCGGGGGCTAGGATAGAACATGTGACTGACAGGGTAGAGAAGGTATTGGGGCATGGCAAGGGAGGGTCTATACTAGTACACGTATGGACAAATAATGCTGACAGGGAGGGAACAACTGGGATAGTACAGAAGTACAGACAGTTCGTGAGGAAGTTAAAGAAGACAAGAGTCGAACAGATTATTTTCTCAGGAATTTTGCCAGTAATGGGAGGAAGGGTGCCAACATATAGAAACTGCGAGAGGATAGCAATCAATGCACTAGTTGAGCATATGTGTAAAGAAGAGGGGGTGGGATTCGTAGATTTATGGGGATACTTTGTTAGGAGGGAATATATATACATGAGAGATGGCCTCCATCTAAGTGGAAAGGGGCAGCAGTTTTCTCAGAAAACTTGCTGTAATATGTTGAAAGTGGGACAGGCTGCATCCATTTAAACTAGATTCGCAGGGGGATTCACAGAGAAGCCTGAAACTGGATCAGCAAAGAACAGCCTGGGAAACTGTTCTGAATCAGGATATAAATTCGTTTGTTTAAATACAAGGAGCATAGTAAACAAAAGAAGTGAACTAAACATTATGGTAGAAGATATTGACCATGGAAATATGCCATTGTTCGACGACCTTTCTCGGTACACGCTGTATGGGTCGGAAGGCGACTCGGCGCAACGACTCGATTCCCCCGTAACTTCCCACCTTGGCGGGATCGAATCGAAGTAGACTTCCTGCAGCCGGCCCATGATGATGATGATGTACGGATGATATAATCGATGGTAATCCCGCACACGATGTGAAGTCCGGCGTAAGCGACAGCGGTAAACAGACGACGTGTTAGATTGTTCCGTGGATCGCACATTATGCTGTCGAATTGGGACGGTGCGCCTCCTTTATTAAAGACGCTCCCATGTCTTGCTGTCCGACGGTGGCGTAGGTAGGGAGGACGGGCTCATTTGTTGCTGCCGCCGCCGCGCGAGGGGTGTCCACTGCAGCGTTCGACGCGCTCTACCGAGCGATCGTGTGGCCGCCGCTGCCACGGCACTCTTCCTTTGCCCCTGTTGAATGTGTAGTCTCCTGGCCTCGTTACCCACCAACTCCATGGGCCGAGTTGGCGCGCAAACACCTGCCATACTCTCGGATCGCCGACGGTCTTCCGCTGGCGGCGCAACAGATCGTTCACGAGGTCCACCACGTTACTTCCGGGTACCGCTACTCTTTTGTGCATGAGCTCTCCGCGCGCACTCCACGCGACGTCTCGTTTCAGTCGTTCCATCAGTCGTCTGGCTTTGGCCTGCAGCGTCTTGGGAACGCTGTCGACGACTTCCGCTTCTATACCTCCCGCCCCCGTCTCCGGCGGGTTCGGCGCCTCATTCGCCGCCGCCGCCGCCGCCGCCGTGGCCACTGGGGACGTGTCTTTGTTGTTGTTGTTGTTGTTCACCGTCATCACGCGCACCGGTTCGCGCGTGCGTCGATCGGCCAACGCGTTGTAGCGTTGTAACACTTGATTATACATGACGACCTTGTCGCCGTCGGTGAGACCGTGTCTGTCGAGTATGGCTTTCATCTCGTCGTCGAGGACCTGCACCTTGCGTCCCAGTGTATCCGTCGGTGTTGGCGCGCGTAGACTGTCCAACAATAGTGGATCTACCAAGGCCATCTTCCGTGCGTGTTCCATCGTCGTCGTCGTCGTCGTCGTCGTCGTCGTCTACTTGAGTAGCACTTTGAGCAAGGGTAGAAAGACCGCACCGGCCAACGGTGCTAGCAGAGCCGACAGGAAACCGCCGGTCTGTCCCGCGCCGAACTGGTTACCCTGTAGCAAGATGTGACGCCTCCTCGCCGTCAGCACGCCTCTCCGTGCCAAGGAGCGCAGGTTCGCTTTGTACCTGCTCAAATGGCATCTCTACGCGTCGGTCAAGGGAATGTTCATCTTCAATATGTTGTAGGCACACTCGACTAATGCGCACAACAGATCGGCGTCGGCGTTTCAGATGATGGCTCGTCTCAATTTCGTGCTCTTGTACCTGTTCAGTGCCTGTATGCAGAGGAGGTGTCTCTTCACGCGCTCGGACATGCTGTATGTCTCTTTACGACCTCTGACATGCCGCGACTGAAGGGACGAGGCGCGTGCAAGGCCTCTTATACCTTGGGTTGGTACACGTACTGAACGCCGTCGTCCGGAAGGACGACCGTGCGCAGACGCATGTCGTCGGGCGTGTCCTGTTTCAGATCTATGAGGAGATAGCCGTACGGCAGCGACGTAGCGTCTTTGAACGCGACCTGTACAAACTTCAGGCGTCCCGGATACATCTGTCTGTCTCTGTTCTGGTGATGACTCTTTTTCGTGAAAAAGGTCGTGACCCGTTCGTCCGTTTCCGCCATCAGATCGTCGATGACCACGAGGTTACGCTTCGACGCGTCGAACGCACCGCTCGGCAAACCTTCCTCGAAGCGTACCAGGCCGTTGTCGACGGCGACATAGGCGCTCGGCCATTCTCCGTAACACCACGTGATCTTCTAAGGAGGCGGATCGATCATCGTTGCGGCGTGACGTAGCATGCGCGTCACGAACGTACTCTTACCACACCCCGTCGGACCCGCAACGATGCAGGTGAAGGGATGTTTCCATCGCGTGTCCACGCGTGTTCTAGAAGCTGGTGGTCACGTTCGACAATGTCGCGTTGTCCACTGTGACGTTAGATACGACGACGATACCACCACACCACGAGGAACGAAGAAAGGGAACGTAACAGAACTAGACGTATAAGACGTACAAGACGTACACTCCGACTGTTCCCACTAGTGCTACCCCTACGACTGCTCGCGTCCGTGATATGGTGCACTATGACTATCGATTGCGTGACATCTGTCTAAATAGTGTTATCTTTTTATTTGTGTCTAGTTTCTGCCTACTAACCGCTTGACAGCTAGAGGCGCCAATAACCCCAACTGACGTAGTGGCGAATTTCCTCATCGTGTCAGCAGTGGTTCGGCATACACGGCAATCGATCGTCGTCGGTACACGTCCACCGGAGCCGTGGTGACTCCGTCCTCGTGGACCACGCGCTTGGCGTAGAAGTAGGTCAACGCCGCACGTTCCTGGATGTACGTCAGCACGGGCGAGTGATTCACCCAGAACCCGCGGATCTTTCCGCTTCCGCTCCGATGATTGGTCAGCAAGTCCAGGAACGCCTGCTTGTCGATGGTGTTGAGTCCCTTGGTGCTGTATTTATAGACGGAACCCGAACAATAGTAGGTCTTGTTGCACAGTCCCAAGAAAGAGTCGCCGGACCATTCGACCTTGAATAGTCCCGGTGTTCTCTTGTCGTACGCCCTGCGCGCCTTGCAACACGTCTCGGTGCCGCCCCACGGACGTCAGGCCAGTCGACAGCGCACGTACTCGTTCTGATGATCGGCGTAACATTCGGACGGTAGCCATTCGGAGCGGTGACGAAAGTAGTGTTCGCGCAGTGCCGGGGTCACGAGGTCGTTGACGGACTCTCCGGCCAGAGCTAAATAGGCGCTGTCCGTATCGGTTTCGCAGTACTCGAACAGCGGACGTTCCACGTACCTGACCATGAAATCGTAGTAGAACTCCAACATGCGCAGTTTGGCCCACTGCAACACGAAGAATCCCACGTGCGTGGGCAGGATGTATTTAACGGTGCGCTTGTGCATTTCGATCTCGTACGCATCGTCGGTGACGACGCCGAGTTGACGGAAGCGACGATCGTTACTCGCGATCGACGCCTTCTTCTCCGTGCAGTAGGTGACTTCGCGGTGCTTTTCGACGTTGGTGATACATTTTCTTTAGGAAGAATTCCCAATAAGTTTGTTGGTGTCCGCGACCATGGCCTTGTCGAGGTGGACGTCTCCTTCGCGACGTGCAGTGGACACCGCATCGCCGAATCGTCGGAAGCAGGCGACCGGTGTGTACTCGATGACCTGGTAGACGTGCGTCACCTCGAGTCCGTGCTATAGGTACCATCGCAAGAGAGGTATGCCGAGCAAGATCTTATCCCCACGATAACTCCCGACGAGTATGCAACGCGGGGTTGCCATGATGTCGTGTACTTCGGCGTATCGACGCATCAACTGTCGGAGGTTATCGCGGGTCAGGTGAATGTTCTTGAAGATGGGCTGCATCTCGGCAAAGTGCGCGCGCAGTTCCTCCGGTACACGTATGTCGCACTGAATCATACCGAACACGCTACCGTTGCGTACGCCTGTCAGGATCTGTTGTGACGTCATCTTCCAGCGCACGCAGCGCCGGTGGAAGGTCACGTCCAGAAACTGTTTCACGCACGGATCGCGTCTCGCGACCTTCCACTCGCATTCCCCCAACTCGAAGACCCTCACAAAGTGACGAAGGTAGGCCGTGTTCTTTCGCATTTCGGCGAGCAGTTCCGTCATGGCTTTCCCGTTGACCTCGTTGACCTCACGACCAGTGCACGGACAGCCGTGGTAGAAGCATCCGTGAAACTGATAGGCCGTTTTCGTTTCGCTGCACCAATCGTCCACCAGGAGTTTACCGATGCGCTTCTCTCGTCCGTTGGACTGGTGACGTATGGCGCGTCCCCTGCTTTCGGACTCCCACGTCAGCCATTCGGCGGCCATCTGACCTATGGGTTGTGCCACTTCGGCTCGGAACTCCTCTTCCCGTCGTCGCGTGAACCATCCCGTCGGCATCTCTTGCGATAACGACCACCGATAGAGAGCATTTGCGTCATGTCCGACAATGGACTGACACGTTCGAACCGCATCACCGTAGTCGTTCCGATGTATCTTCGTGACCCCCTTCTCGTGATGTCTGGTGAAGCTGAGTGACGGCCCTCCGACGATGTTCTCTATGACGAGCTGATGCACGTCCTTGTTCGTCTCGTCGAAAAGAGTAAAGAAGGTCTTCTCCGGCACGTAGTTGAACAGGTAGGTCAAGGTCAAACCAGGTATACTTATCCCTTGTTTGAACATATCGAGACCGTGTTGCCGGTAGAAGTCAAATTGTTTGGCGATGGCGTCCAAGAACGGCACGACGTCCCTGTTGTTGTACCAGACGAGAAAGTCCCGCAACGTCTCCATATCGTTGTCTCGCCACGCCTCCCGACATCGTGTGTAGTCGTCGTCAGATATACCTTCGTTCTTCAGTCGACTGAAGAAGGCCTCTTTGGGAGGTACAGCGGTGTCGTCGAGTCTCTCCAAGCTGTCCATGTATTCGTACGGGAAGTGCCCTTTCGTGACCTCGCAACCGTACGCTTTCAGGTACTCGTACGAGAATCACGGGGCGATATAATGAGTCATGTCGAGGAATTTTAGGTCGTCCGTCGATAGACACATAAACGTGTTTCCACGTTTGATCTCGTGAAACGCTCCGGCATCCTCCTCCTCCTCCTCGTTGTCCTCTGTTTTTTTCTTTGTGGACAGGAAGTAGGGTACCAGGAACTGTTTGACGACGTTCAGATCGTACCTGCCCGAGTTGAATCCGATGAGGGGCAACTGATGACGCCAACCGTACAATTGACCCATCAGTATTTTGTAGGGATTGGTCGGTTGTCGTCGTGACTCTCTGTCCCCCTCCGTGGCGTGTGCCTCCTGTTCGTCCCATGTCACGGTAGCCTCCGCAAGTTCTTGGAGCACGCCCGCGTATTCGTCTATGATGGCTTCGTAGGCAGCGTAGCTCATAGACTGAAGGATGGCCATCATGTCGGACACCAACTTGTTGCTATCGCCGCCGTGATGAGACATTGCACGTGTTCGAATCCGGGTACGTTACTCGCCAGGGACACACTCAACGATACGTGACGAGCCACCCAATGGATCTTGGTGCTGTCCGATGGAAGCTGTGACGTATCGAACCAGGACTCGAATTGGAAGGAGGCGCGATAGGGATAGTAGCTCAACCCCTCGGGAACGCGAATGTTTTGGTCGTCCAACCGCTGGAAGACTGTCGGCGACATACGATAGACGCCGCCGGGGTAGATCTTTCGCACGCCTCCCGTGCACGTGCGCTCGTGTCTCTCTAGTTTGGATGCGTATTTCCATAACGCGTCGCCATACTTCCTACATCGATAAGAATGACACTACATGTTCGCGTCTTGTATATAGGAAAAGTGTGTCTAGTGGAGATTGACGTACAACGTTTCGGGATAGTGACACAACGAACGGCGCACGACTTCGGCAATCGCCTTTCCACCTTCTTCCTCCGGTTCGACGTGTGTGTAGACGCATACGTTGGTCTCAAAGGTGGTCTCGACGCGAAAGAGGTCTTCCGTCGTCACCCCGTCAAAATCTTTCATAGCCACTCCGTCTTGGTCGCACTTCTCGTAGAGTACCTTCACAGTGGGTTCCAAGCGGTGTAGGTCACATCCGCGATGTAGGGCCAGGCACCGGAAGAGACACAGATTGTCGGTGTACTTCTTGTAATGGTTGGGTTCTCTTTCCAATCCGACGACGGCTTTGTTCCTTTTGATGTACCTCGGCAGTGTGATGTCCACACATCCTATCGGATGGTCTACGATGTGGTTGACGAAGAAGGTGACATTCGTGACCACCTCGCATACCCATTGACTGTCCGGACGTTGATTGATCACTCACTGCAACACGTCTGTTTCTCAGATACGCTCAAGAAATGCATCAAAGTCTTCGGTGTTGGTAATAAGACACGGTTCATCAAGGTAACGACCACAACAGTTACAGGACGAATGGAAGTATCTGTATCGGTTAGTGATCTTGTTCCTCAACACGAAACCGTAACTAAGGTTAATCTTAACCGCGTGCTTCTGTTCGCGGAACATGATTTTCAGTGACGGTTCTACAACAGACGTGTCCGGTGTCGACACTCTGTAATTGTACCTGGATTGAACGTGTCCTCTGGACGCGTGGGTTCGGATGGTCGACCAGTGGTCTCAAACGACGTCTCCCAGCTCCCTCGATAGACTGTCGGCGAAGGGCTGTCGGGTCGGCGGCTGTATTGGGTCGTCGTCGGCGTTGTTGCTCACACGTGACCGCTCTTCGCGTCTCGCTCGCTTGGGTGGCGATGGGTCGGTTACCTCTACACGTCTGCTACATACCGTCTTGATATGACGTATCAAACTGTCTCGTCTCGGGAATTCACGTGCACAGGTCTCACAGCGATGTGTATCGCTTTTCTGTTACCTGCCGCATGACGTCCTCATGTGACGTGCCAGGTGATATCGTCTCGTGAAGTCTCTTCCACATGTCGGACAGCCGTGCGTAGTGCCTTTCGGTGGTTCGTCAGATGGCGCCACTCGCGACGGTGGTTTGCTGCTGGCATGGTCATCAACGTATGGTGACTGGATCGACGATGATGAATGCGTTCGGTCTATGTGACGTTGTGAGTCTTCTTATGTATCGAGGACGATTCCACAGTGGCGGCATGAGTGTTGCTTCATCGTGCTGTATCTACCTACAACTGAAGGATGCGAGATCCTTGCATGTTTCTATATATCATACACTGCGTAACGTCATATACGTGTGTGGATAGAGCGGGCGTGGCTACGTATACTACGATGTATCACCGATTGGATAGACGTGTCAGTGTGTGACCGACTACACAGATACCTTGTATGAGTGTGTGTGTGTGTGTGTGTGTGTGTGTGTGTGTGTGTGTGTGTGTGTGTGTGTGTGTGTGTGTGTAAAGGTGTATAGATATCGGCGTGTGAACAGAAGGGGCGTGGCTACGTATACACCTATACCTTGTATTTAAGTGTGTGATAGACCGCAAAGTCGCCCGTCAATGTGAAAGAACAACAAACACCGGAACCCGGGATTACATGTATCTTTATTGTATTAGCAAGTACAATCAAATCGATCACTACTATATGTACTACGTCATTAATGTTGATGATATGCGACTAATCTACTGTTATACGTGTGACATATAGAGGCGCCTATAACCCCAACTGACGTAGGAGCGCATTTCCTGTTTTTATGTCACTGCCTACCTATGTTATATCATCACGCTTTACAGTATAGGATGTTCTTGGTTACGGAGTGTCTCGGATACGTACTCCACGTGTTCGTCGCGGATTATATTGCGCACTACGTCGTGGCATATAAGGCGTACAGACTCTTTTACGGTATATGATGGTCTGGTCGTCAGTACGACACCGGCTAACCGTTCTATCTCTCTCTCGATGTTCCGTACACCTTCGAACGGTGCTGTATACCCCCAAGGAGCAGCGGTATACATGTTCCGTACACCTTCGAACGGTGTTGAAGGGTCAGCGGTATACGTTTTCGACCTGATCATATGACCGTCGGGGCCTAGGTCGAGCGTCGACCTGTCGTTTCGGAGGGCTGCGTACTCCGACGTCGAGCTGGTGATGTCATAATCGTCGTCGTCGTCATCACATGTCATCTGGAGAGGTGTGTCAGATGATACCGGTGGCGTGTCATCGTCACATGTCATGTCCAGTGGTGGTGATTATGTCTGACGCTGCTGTTGTTCATGCAGGTGAATCAGCAGAGCGCGTCGTTACGGCACGTCGACACGGGATCGACGCGGAACCTTTTTCCGTGGTGCCCCCGTCACCTGGATCGATACCAAGGCCCTCGGCGGCTCCGTATAGGCGTTCCGTATACGACCTAGACCACTAGCGGCAGCACCATCGTCCTGTCAACAACAATAAAAACATTACAAGGTGTGTCACTCTGTTTTGTTTTAGTTCTCGTCATCAGCTTCTTCCAGAGTTATATCATGCACACGCAGGATGGCTTGCACACGTGCTATAGTGTCACGTGCCATCTCCGGTGTCTCCACTGTATACCTGCAATGGGCCACTGTCCATTTCATATTGTCGTATATCACATGAGCGCCTTCCTTGTACATGTCGTTTTGTTTGGCTTCAAACGTGCGCCACAGTTCGTTGGTCACGAAACGAACAATGGCGTCGACTGCAGTTGTGTGAAGGAACTGCCAGTCCACCATTTCCTCCGTTAACGGTCCTTGTCGTCTCTGCCTCACGGACGTGTCCCCGTCCACCGGGTCGTACGCCAGGGTTATACCTCGGGCACGCAGACACTCTTTCACCCGTGGTATAGTATCAAGAGCCCAACCCGGTGTGTACGATGCACACGCCAGTTCGGCCACTGTCATATGGAGACTATTAAAAATACGTGCCTGATCCACCCTGTACAGTGCCTCGTGAACGCCTGCATAGCGACGACGCTGTCCGTTGGCTGTGTAGCGCACGCAGGCGGCGGTTAGAGTGGACATAAGTAGTTGCTCGTCTATCATCTTCTCCGTACGCGTTTGGATGGCTTTCACCTTCGCTACCGCCTCCTGTAATTCACTACTCACTTTCTCCGTATGCGTTTGGATGGCGTTCACCGTCGCTTCCGCCTCCTGTAATTCACTACGGAGCTCTGTGACATCATCATCATCGCTAGACCACGTACATGCCCCATACAAAAGAATACTTGCCTCGTCGTCGGTGATGTCTTAGTAACTCAGACGGCGTTTTACGCTTTGGCGAGATGGCGTAGACTGGCCCGTCGCATCCTGTGTATCGTTCAACCAGGCGGACACGTAATCAACCGACGACGGGGACATCTACAACACGATATAGGGAATTACGTCATCGCTTCCGGTGTCATTACACATATATACACATACCGTAGCGCCACCTTGTTGAACAGACAGACAGGACTTACGGTTGGATGATTTCCAAGGCCGTCACGGTGTAGATCACGTAGCCTGCTTTTGTTGACTTCCTAATTGTCACCCTAGACTGTTTGCCACATAAGATACTCAATGCCTGGTAGCGTTCGTCGTCGCTTTTCAGCGACATATAGTCGCTTGCTGACAGTCCCCCTGAGACCCGCTGGACTACACGGTCGAATACTGTCGCCCAAAACTCGGTGCCCTTGCGGTCGGCTAACAGGATGCCCATAGCGTATTTGTATACAGGAGCTCCCTTCTGTCGCCCGTGGACCGGACATGCACTGACGCTATGGTGTCCTTTCACTTCGACGAGTACTTTGCTGTTACAGAGACGACACGCTGCATAACATACGTATTTAGATGACAGAGCGCATGTTACGACTGTGAGTGGGCGATCAAATGCGTAAGATCCATCACTTACTTTGTCGAGTCCTGCCAGGTCGATTTCCTCGGGGCTTGAATTGTAGTTATGCGCCGCCATCTTGTCGCTCGCTCGTGCATGTCGGTGTAAGTGAAGGTCTTCGAACGGCAGAGAGAGAGAGTGTTTGTCCTGCTGGATTTAGGCTAGGTTTATATACATAAACGGTCCCTCCAGGCATCGTCCACGTGACACCCTAGACAATGACATCATGCGTCCCTGGGCGTTCGCGACTTCCCAGGCGCGTGACTTATCTCTCTCTCGTACTCTATCACTGTGTCGCTGTCTGTTTTTTTTAATGAGCGCCTTACGTAAGCCGTACAGAGCACTGTCTAATGAAGTCTCTCACCTGCATGAGAATAACGCCAAGTATATTCTTACCTGCTTCGTTACGCCTCGAACTCTTGCCCCAATACCCTTCTACACTAGGTACATTTGCAATATGACGCGCGTCACCTGTAGCAAACAAGCGTTGCCGTAATTTAGACGCACGATACTTCGCAGCTACTATCGCGTACATTACGGATCGTCGTTGTGCTAGCAATGTAGCCATCCGGTCTGGTGTCCATCGAATACGTTTACTCAGGTATTTCGCCTGTAATCCGCTGCGCGCAGTCTGAATCTTTCTCGCTGTGACGTCGTCATCAAAGTGCCTTGCTTTTTTATATTGATACGCTGCCTCTGCACAAGTGAAGTCTTCGCCCCATATATGTATATCACACGGATGGAAATTCGATATGTAGTGTCTAGCGCCTCTAAATTGTATATACAAGCTGCTGACCGCCATATGTTCCATCGTTAGCACGCTCACACACACACACACACACACACACACACACACACACACACACACACACACACACACACACACACACACACACACACACACACACACACAGAGTTCTTATCGTGAACCCGTCCTCGCCTATATAGTCTGCGTACCGATAAGGCGCATTCCACATGCATTGTCGTGTTGCTGATAGCTGCCCTTCGGACATCACGCACTTATTGCCAGCTGCTCCCTGTGTCATATGACTGATATAGGTTTGTACTTTAAAACTTTCCATACGGCGAAACATTCCATACAGTGTATCTTAAAACTTTCCACATTGCCAGCTGGTTCCTATGTCATATGACTGATATAGGTTTGTACTTTAAAACTTTCCATACAACGAAATTTTCCATACAGTGTGTCGTAAAACTTGGCTTTACAGTGTGTCTGCATATCATCTATCCTATGCATATATCTCTCGTTTGTTACATTCACATGATTCTATTCCCATCTACAACTATGTCGGAAATACCTTGGGACGAACTTCGTGCGCAATGGCGCCCCGTGATGCTTGCTGTGCTCAAATGTAAGTACTTTCATTCATTCATTACAGTATATAGCTATATATCTTTCTCTCTTTGCTTTGATTCATTCGATAAATATCATATGGATAATTACACAGTGTTCTTAGGTGTTCTTCACGCAAACTACCTGTGACGTGTGTATGTAACCCCTATTTCTGATAATTCGTTACCTGTTCTTCTTCTTCTTCTTCTTCTGTCCATTTCATTAGCCTTCCTTACTCTTATTTATACTCACTTCATTCGTTATGTGTAACAGTTGTCTATATTTACTTTTTAGGCGTGACGCTGATGATGACGATGATGATACTGACAGTGTGAGCAGTGACTCCAGTGTCTCAGAATGCACGTAAGTTTTCAACGATTATATACCTACTTTTAACAATACTAATATTACTAATTTATAACCTACTTACCACGATTCTCCACAATATCATATACATTTTGTGTCACAGTCCTTCCTTATCTATGCGTATGTTTACCTAGCCTGCCCTTTTCTCGTGTCGGCTAGCTACGCGGTGTCTGGTTACATCGCTCTGGCTGCAGCAGCAGACGACTGCATCTTGTGTCACAATCCATTCTTATCTCTCCCGTCTGTTGACCTAGCAAGCCCTCTTCTCGTGTCGGCTACCTACGCGGTGTCTGGTTACATCGCTGGCCTATTCCATCCGACTGTACCTCGAATGTTTTCAATGTTTTGATATATGTTCCAGAGACAAAGAGTTACGCATTGAACACGACATATTCTTCGCCTATGTCATGCGGGAACTGCTGACTACACGACCACGCATCGAACCACCTAGTCCGTTGTATGCCCCGACTCCCCCACCACCAATTGACACAGGAGATAGAGAGAATTGGGTGGATGCGGACGCTGATGACGATGATGGTTTCGTGGATATCATTGAATAAATATTATTCACATTTGAACATATGTTGTTTTGTTGGTTTTTATCTTAGGAATCATTATTTCATACATACATACATACATACATACATACATACATACATACATACATACATACATACATACATACACTTTCATATATACTCTTTCGTTATACACGATAACACATATCACGAATTATAAACATTATCAACACATCTTTCAGTATACTTCATTATCTCTAATGACCCACCTTCCAACACCTTTTATGCTCGTTATATACGATACAACATAGGAAGACTTATTTTTATATACATACATATCACATTATGAATACATCATTCAGTATACTTCTTTATCTCTAATGATCCACCTTTCAACACCTTTTAAACTTTTCCCATTCTTCCATATACACGATGGAACTTCAAGGGGTACTCACTCCGCTCTCTTCCGTCAGGGGGTGCACTACATCCGGTCACGTGACCACTCACACATACATACACACACGAATATACACCTCAAACAGGCGCCGCCATCTTAGGATTTCTCCATGGGGGCCCCCACACCACCACGGGTGCTTGTCGAGATGGACCATACTACTTACCTGGCCTTCGTTATGGCATTCTCGCAACATTGCTGCGTTAGAAAAGTTCCCTATCGTTGCTGCGCTCGAAGTGTGGGGTTCCGAGTGGGCAAATAAGAGCGTATGCTTAAAAATTGACAACAAGGCAATGGTGCCTGTGATAAATAAGCAAACATCTCGGGAGCCACACATCATGGCCCTCATTCGTAGTTCGGTTTTTACGTGCCTCAGTTTTAACATTAACTTCATGGCACGTCATGTTCCGGGTCGAATCAACATTTTGGCCGATAAGCTATCACTGGGTCACGTGGATGAGTTCTGCACATTAGCACCAGGGGCTAATATCATGCCGACCGAGCTACATGTACATTGTTTACCAGAAGGCTCTGATTATAATGAGATAATCTGAAAATGAGAACGATACATTGTCATTAATACGTTTTAATATGTCTTACGTGCGGAAGACTTGTCTCGGGCGAATTCTACTAATCAAGGTCTATACGAAAATGGTTTTAGTGTTGTATGATGAAGGTTTGTCTCCGGCGAGTTCTTCTAACCATGGGTTATGCGAAAAGTGTCTTAATGCTATAAGAGGAAGGCTTGTCTCGGGCGAATTCTTCTAATCACGGCTTATGAGAAAAGTGTCTTAACGCTGTATCAGGAAGGCTTGTCTCGGGCGAGTTCTACTAATCACGGCTTACGAGAAAAGCGTCTTGATGCTGTATGATTTTAGTAATGTATGAGGAAGGCTTGTCTCGGGCAAAGTCTTTTAGGCAACGGTTAGTTGAAATGTAATCTAATGTTAGGCGAGGGAGGCTTGTTATTAGCTACAATAATCATTCAACCTCACTAGCTTTAACTGAATTTATCGAAAAGGTTACTTCCGTAATGGATGAATGCCAAACTACGATTGGTATCTGTATCGATCTAAAAAAGCGTTTGACACCATTGACCACAACATATTGCTAAGTAAATTGCAATGCTGCGGAATAAGGGGTTTGGTTCTTGACTGGATATAAAGTTGCTAAACCAACCGTACATAATATGTATGCTATCACAACAGTAGTTCGGAACTAAAGGAAATCAAGTGTGGAGTCCCACAAGGTTCAATCCTTGACATATTACATTTATTTTATACATAAATGACGTGTGCGAAGTGTCAAAATTGCATCATATTGTTTTATTTTACATCTACCCTCTTACCCTATCCTATCTAGGTTCTCATCGACTGCTATCAAATCCGTAGTTATCCCCAGCTAAACATTAATACTTTACTAGTTCAAAACAACTAAGTACTATTAGCACTCTCAAGGGAACTTCAAATGTCAATGCATTACAAGTTCAGGTCCGCTCGGACTCAGGTAAGTAACATCGAGGAATCTATACCATCCCATCTATAGAGAACAACAGTCTCATAATTACATACATCTGTGATGTATACCATTCCCAGTGTAGACCTTTCTATTTTCACAAAATGACAAGGAAATAAGAATCTGAAAATATATAAGTAGCAGAAATGCTACAATGACGCGGCCCTTGAAATACAAATTGTAGATGTAAATGTTGTCAGTTGTCATTAACTCTTTTAGGAATAGACTCAAAATATGACTTTATGTCACAGAATTATCAATAATTGCTCGTTCGTGTTAAATGTGACATCGGGGGTTCGATGGGGTTACTCATTGGTGCGAGCGTCATAACCCTCTTCGAAGCAGTAGACGCCTTCACGATCGCACTGGCCAGTCGGTGGCGTAAGACGGAAAGGCGACGTCGGCGGTCATCGGAACAGGAGACGGAGACTGAAATCTTAACTGTTACCTCAAGGATCGTTCCAAAGTTGATGTAAAGCAAATATTCTTGCAATTATACGGACGGGTGGGTGGGTGGTGGGTGCCTTCCATATACGTGTTTGTTTACGGAATGTGTTCACCACTCGTCGCGTGTGCACGAGGTCGTGAAACTGTACATCTGTAGGCTTTAGGCAGCATAGGGTATTAGTTTTCGATTGTCTGAGATACTTCTTTTTGTTAGTTTGAACATTACACATTTGTTATCGTTTTTTTAACAAAGAAACTGGATCTAGGTGCGTCTATCCTAATACTAAATGATTTTAAAACGTTTTCCTGCAATAGTGTTTATGTCTTGTCTTGTCTTGAAAGAGTTGTGACGAGCTCAAAAGGTGCTGCCACCTAACGGCGTCTGGGTAACTCAGGCTTGCGTAATACCGAATGAAGGAAGTCGGGTACCGTCGCAAAGGATCTCACCTAGCCGTGTTTAGTTGGGGCAGCAATACCCCAGCAATATACTTCCTTGGTATCATTTCAGGACACCGTGGTAAAAATTGAATTAGTGAGACTAGTGTTACAACCAACAAAGCGCGCAGTAGCGCATTGGTAAGAGCTCCGGACTCTCGACTGATAGAATGCGGTTCGATTGCTGTGCGGCGGTGTCGAATATTGGGCAAGTTGTTTACTCTACATTGCTACAGTTGACTCCACTTTATGAAAGAGTACCTGGCTATAGACAGCGGTGGATATTTGTGTACAGACAGCCTTAGTGCATGAATTGCAGCGTGACTGAATGCTTCCCAGAAAAGTCGAGATGGTGTTCGATTGTACAGGTTTGCCAGAGAGTAAAGTGTAAAGAGCTTTGATCAGTCATGAGGACTGGATACTGCCCTATATAACAATTTACCGTTTTACCTTACCTCTTAAAGTAATAATCGATCGGTGATATCATACATCGACCGGTAATGTAATGATCGACCGGAAATGTAACAAATCGACCGGTAGTGTAATAAACGCGATGAAGATGATTATGTGGACGATGATTATGCTATTCACTCTAGACGGTAACGCCTGCCATCCTAACAAATGGTGTCGTCCTCCTTAGAACTTCTCTGTATAGTTTCTCATTCAGGGGGCATATTCTGGCCATACAAGCCGCCTGTGTCCATCCTGTAGTGGGCAGTTTGGAGAAGGTGCTCACTGGTGATTTGGACGTTTTCACAGGATCAGTCTCAGTCTGGTAAATCTTCAGTTTGTTGTAGATATGTGCGTTAATTCTGTTGTGTCGTGTTTGGAGTCTGAAAAGAATGACATGATCAGCTCTGCTGAGATGGTAGTAGCTGTCACTCTTCTTGTGTTTCGGGTGCTGCTGGTGCCATTTTTTCTCTGTGTCACGGTCTTGATGATGGTGTTTTCATCACAGTATGAAACACCTTTGTTGTTTTGTTCCTGCTGCCCCCATTCTTTTGGAAGCCTGTCAGCTGGTTCATTTCCACTGATTCCGCAATGTGCAGGGATCCACTCTAGTGTTACTTTTGCCTTTACACTCAGTTCTGACAGAGTAATAGTCAATTCATTCAATTCCTTTTTATGGAGTTTTGGATGGCATGATATATGATAGTGATGGTGATTGCAATGCTAATAATGATTATTTTGATGACGGAGATAAATGATCAACAGGAAAAGTTGAAGACAGTGAAGGCGTCATCTTAATAGTGAAGATGATGACGATTACGACAACGATGACCAATATATAACACAGGGGGTGCGAACAGAAAACTGCAAATACATGTTTTCACAGCGGGATCTGTTTGCTCACCTAGCTGATGCTAATCGACATATTTACGTCGATTTGTACTGCCATCTACTGACTACTCGACATTGAACATTTCTTGCCAATAATCCCTCAAAAGCGGTAGGATTGTTGATTTTATAATATAATAGAATATTTATATAATTTATTTACTCGGTGTGTAAGTTGACGGATATAGTGAAGGAGATGGAGGTGAAACTCAACATAGAAATAGATGGAGCAGAGAGGAATGACGCGGAGAGAGTTGAGAATTCTACAACACAGAAGGAGCAGAGTTGTGACACGGAGACTGAAGAAAGGAGACTGAGAGGAGGGAAGGTGACCGGTGCGAAGGAACAAGAAATTGAGAAGACAGAGGGACGGAGGACAAGTGTTCGGCAGAGGAAAAGAAAACGGGTCAGTGAGGATAGATCAACAGGTAGTCAGACTGTAGAGAACGAGGAGAGACGCGACAGGGATACAGGTGGTGAAGAGATAAATACCACAGAGGCAGTTGGTAAGACTGAGAGACAGAAGATTGATGGAAGAAGACAGAGTGTTCAGCAAAAAAACAGAAAACATGACAGGCGTGAAGGTGACATGGGGGAAAGTGACCGTAGTGAAAGAGGTAGCCGGGGAAAAGGGACGGGAGAGGAGAGAAGAAATTGTGATGGGAGGAAAGATGAAGGGACGAAAGGAAGTGAGAGTAAATGTGCTAGAAGAGAAGATGACAGGAGGAAAGGGGACAAGAGAAAACGCGACAGGAAAGAAGGGAATGGAAGAGAATGTGACAGAAGAGAAGACGGCAAGAGGAAAAGACAACAACCAGGCATATGCAAACAGGAGGAGCTACTCCGAGGCAGTGATTGAGGGGGCAAGGAGAAAAGAGAGAGTGTTTATGGGCGATTCAATTCTGAGAAAAACAGACCAAGACTATATGCGAGGGGAAGGACGTTGTTGTATGTCTACCGGGGGCTAGGATAGAGCATATGACCGAAAGGGTAGAGAAGATATTGGGGCATGGCAAGGGAGGGTCTATACTAGTACACGTAGGGACAAACAATGCAGACAAGGAAGGATAATTAATAAGTACAGGCATCTAGTCAGGAAGCTAAGGAAGACAAGAGTGGAATAGGTTGTTCTCTCAGGAATGTTGCCAGTAATGGGAGGAAGGGGGGCAACATACAGAAACTGTAAGAGGATGGCGATCAACGCACTAGTTGAGCAGATGTGTGAAGAAGAGGGCGTGGGATTCATTGATTTATGGGGGTACTTTGTTGGGAGAGAAGATATGTACATGAGAGATGGCCTCCATCTAAGTGGAAAGGGGCAGCAGTATTCTCAGAGAATCTGCTGCGATCTGTTGACAGTGGGATAGGTTGCATCTGTTTAAACTAAATTCGCAGGGGGGACTCGCAGAGAAGCCTGAAACTGGAGGCATAGATAAATACAGCAAAATAATTCAGCAAAGAACAGTCTGGAAAACTGTTCTGAAGCTGGATATAAATGTGTTTGTTTAAATGCAATGAGTGTAGTAAACAAAAGAAATTAACTAAACATTATGGTAGAAGATATTGACCCTCACATAATAGATATAACCGAATCATGGGCCACCACTGATATATCAGATGCCGAATTGGGACTGACAGGATATGTAATGTTTAGAAAAGATAGAATAGGAAGAAGGGGAGGTGAAGTTATTTTATACATTAAAGAATCTATCCAGGCTTATGAAATAAAATTAGACAGAGAAGCAGATTGCGAAGAAACTGTTTGGTGTAACATAGTTACAGGAAACGTTAACAGTTGGGTTAGTTTATCGAAGTCCAAACATAAGCATAGAAGAGAATGAAAAAATACAAAACGCTATAAGGGAAGTGAGCAAACGGGACTGTGTTATTATGGGGGATTTTAACCATGGGCATATAAAATCGAAATCTCTACAGAGTATGGGTAGTGAGGACCACAAGTTTTTAGTTTTAGTACAAGATAGTTTCCTTTCTCAACATGTGCTAGAACCAACCAGGGGAGAGAATGTGTTAGACATTGTTTTGTCCTCACAGAATGAATTAGTTGACAATGTCAGGATATGTGAGCCACTGGGGAATAGTGATCACAACCAGATACATTTTACCATCAAAATAAAATCAGAAAGGAATAGTAAAAAGCAATACAGGAGAAATGTCCACAAAGGAAAATATAAGCACATCAGGAAATATTTAGCAAAGATAGACTGGAATAACACACTGAAGAATAAGACAGCAACAGAATGCTGGAATATCTTAAAGAGTGAAATGGAATGCATCATCGTCAAATTTGTTCCTTTAAAAAAACACGGGAAACGGTCCAAAAAGAAACCACTTATCGAAAGAAGCAATTAGAAAAATTAAGTATAAACAAATGATGTGGAAGTCATATAGACGTACTGGAAAGGACGAAGACTACAACATTTATAAAGAAGCACTAAACCAAGCTATTAGTTAGAAATTCAAAGAGAAGCTATGAACATAAATTAGCTTGTAATATGAAACATGACAGCAAGAGTTTTTATGCGTATGTTCGAAGCAAACAACAAGTTCGGGATAAGGTCGGTCCTCTAGAAGATAGTGCTGGAAGTATAATATCAGAAGGATTCTTAATGGCAGAAGAACTGAATGAGTATTTTAGTTCAGTGTTTACAAGAGAAGACACTAGTTCACTGCCAATACCAGAGGCTAAGTTCAAGGGGGCAGAATCAGACTATATAAGACAGTTAATTGTAACCCCAGAAATGGTAGCTAAGAAAATTAGGGCTATGAAGGATAATAAATCACCTGGAGTGGATGGTATTCCACCCAAACTACTATTGGAAATTGTAGAACAAATTAGCATACCGCTTGCAACAGTTTTCAACTTGTCATTAGAAGAGGGAGTGGTTCCTTTAGATTGGAAAGAAGCAAACATTATATCGTTATTTAAAAAAGGTTCGAGAAACAAGTCAAATAATTATAGACCAGTTAGTTTAACATCGGTGATTTGTAAATTATTAGAAAGACTAATTAAAGATCACATGGTGGATTTTCTTGTTAAATATAACTAGATAAACCCATCTCAACATGGGTTTCTAAAAGCGAGGTCATCCTTAACAAATATGTTATGTTTTTTGGAAGATATCACTAAGTGGGTAGATGATGGATCACCAGTAGATATCACCTACTTAGATTTTTAAAAAGCTTTCGACAAAGTGCCACATCAAAGATTACTGCTTAAACTAAAGGCCCATGGCATAGGAAATGGTATAATTAACTGGATAGAAAAATGGCTGATTGACAGAAGACAACGGGTAGTTGTTGATGGGGAGGCTTCAAACTGGAAATCAGTTTTGAGTGGGGTTCCACAGGGATCAGTACTGGGACCTATATTATTCTTAATATATATAAACGATTTGGACGATGATATAGCTAGCAAGGTGTTGAAATTTGCAGATGATACAAAAGTGTTTAGAAGGATTAAAAGTGATGGAGATAGACAGCATTTACAAGATGATCTTGACAGGTTGATCAAATGGTCTGAAAAGTGGCAAATGTTGTTCAATTTTGGGAAATGTAAATGCCTTCACACAGGACATGGGAACGAATATGTAGAATATACAAGGGGGAACTGTACTAAGTACTATTATAAAAGAAAAAGACTTAGGGTTGACAATTAGTGCTGACATGAAGGTTTCAGAGCAGTGTGGAATTGCAGCTTCAAAAGGAAATCAAATCCTTGGATTGATTAGGCGAAATATAGCATATAAAGAAAAAGAACTAATAATACCGCTGTACAAAACAATAGTTAGGCCTCATTTAGAATATTGTATACAAGCGTGGAGGCCGTACCACAAGAAGGACATAGATATGTTAGAAAGAGTACAGAGGAGAGCGACTAAAATGATACCAAAACTAAGGGATCTTAGTTATGAAAAACGCCTAAAAGAATGTGGTTTAACAACACTAGAGACCAGGAGATTGAGAGGAGATCACATAGAAGTGTTTAAAATATTGAATGGTTATGAAAATATTAATAGAAATATGTTTTTTTTTCAGTTAAGAAAGATAGAAAGACTAGAGGACATTAAGTTACATTAGTAAAGGAGCAGTGTAGATTAGACGTAAGAAAGTTCTCCTTTTCACAAAGGACTGTGAATGAATGGAACAGATTATCTGATGATTGTGTGGGTGCTAGTAGTGTGAATATGTTTAAAAATAAAATCGACACATACCTCAGAAGGGCTGTATATATGTAGATAAAAGGGTTGGACTATCGATAAGCCAAAGGGCTTCCTTGTCCACCTGCCATCTAGAGTTAATTCTCTGGATGGCAATCTTGTTAAATCTTGTTAAATCTTGTTGTGGGAGATAATACAAACAAATACTTCAATGTTGTATTTGGCTATTACATTTGTCATGTGATAAATCGCACAAGAAGTCCACTGTCTGACATGCTTAAATCGAATACTTAATTTGTGGGACAAAGTATTTTAACTTAAGCATTTTAGTTTATGCAAATATAGTTGTTAGTTAATTATGCACACTTACTGAAGAATCATCCTATTAACTCTCTACGATCACAAAGCAACACAATGAAACACGAACAACGACTTGACCTAGAAAGAGGCAGGTGCAACCACTATGTATGATCAACCAAAATATGTGGCCCAGTTTGGATAGTTATAAATATACCAGAATGTCCACTTTACGACGGTTTGTCGCAATGTCGAAATCACCGTAATAAATAATCTTCCGTGCGTTGCCGACCCAATTATAATAATAATACGATAACTTCTATTGCGCCTAAATCCTTGGAAACCAAGCTCAGAGGCGCATTAAGACAAAATAATTGGTCAATCTCAAAATACATAAGGAGTATTCCAGTTGTCAACAGATGGGTCAAGGCGCTAGGGAGCTATGGTGGATCAGCAAGGTTGCAAATATAAGATTTTCAATGACCACAGAAGTTTGTAATATTTTTAACTGATCTAACACTAAGAGGGAGGGTTTCTAAAAAGTTGGTGCAGCAACAGAAACAGCCCTAGTTCTAATGTTAGAGTTGACCCTAGGAACAGAAAGTAAGTCAGAACAACATGATCGAAGCTGGATATGTTTTCTTTCAGGAGTAAGCAGTGAATGCAAATAAGATGGTTGCTTACTGGACTGGGATGTGATGGTACACATCTTAAGTATTATACAGGAAGTCATTGCAAAGACTTCAAAAGTGGTACACAGCAATAAAAACTGGCAGATCTTGTAACTGCTCTTGCCATTCAATGTTTTTGGACACATTGAAGTTTTATAATATCCCTGCTAGCGATATTATAAAGGAAGGAATTGTAATAATTAAGTCTGCTGCAACAGTCTTAGCAACAGAAAACGACATATACCGGCGAATACGGTGAAGATCTTAGACTTAGACTTAGTTCCTCCTGTTCCTTTCGGGACATCGGGCGACGAGCTTTCTCCATCTACTACGGTCTTTCGCAATTTCTTTGGCCTCATTCCAGGTAATTTGAATTTCTGCCAGATCTTCTTTAAATGTCTTGTGCCAGGTCTTAGTCGGCCTTCCTCTCCTTCTGTTTCCACATTCAGGCACCCATTCCATTGCTACAAGTGCTGTTCTCTCTCTCTTGGTAGGCGTAGGATATGTCCCGCTAATCTTCGTCGTCGAGACTTAACTATGTAATGCAGGCTATCCAGACCTGCCCTCCTCATCACTTCTTCATTGGTGATGTGCTCTCTCTACGATATGCCCAATATGAACCGGAGACATCGTCGGTGAAATATGTCTAGTTTTGTTGATATCCTCGCCGTATTCTTCCACGTTTCACAGGCATATATCGCTGTTGGTATTACGATTGACAAGTAATGACGTAGTTTTATGTCCTTTCTGATGGTGTTACTGGACCATATTGGACGTAGTCTTTGGAACACTGCTGATGCCTTGCTTATCCTCCCTCGCTCGTACATCTACTTCCGCGTCGCCTTTCCTAGAGATGTAGCTTCCGAGGTAAGGGAAGTTATCGTTGCAACTTTTGCTGACCGATCACAATGTGGGGGTCAGATCCAATACCAACTGACAATGTTTTTGTCTTCCCATAGCTGATTCGTAATCCGACCATCTCTCCACTTTCGCTTAAATTATTGGTCCTCTCTTGCAGGATCTCCGGCATGTGGCTGAGCAGTGCAATATCATCGGCAAAGTCAAGGTCTGTCAATCTATTATTTATCCATTTAACACCAAACTTCGAATCTGTCATTGTTTTCCTCATGATGAAGTCGATAACAACAACAAAGAGTAAAGGGGACAGGATGCAACCTTGACATACACCTGTCTCTATATCGAACATGTCTGTGTAGCCATTGTTGGTCTTGATGCAGCAGTTGGTGTTTCGGTAAAAGTGAAGATCACGAATATGATAAAAACAGCAGCGACACGTTTGAGATATGTGTTGTCGGAAATTGACGTTACTATCAAAGAGCATTCTTAGATTCCACACCGAGGTTGTTCGCGTGACATGCTGATTCAAAACTCACGTAGGAACAAAAATCATCAAGTTTACCACGCTGCATTGGAGTACCAATAATGATCAATTCAGTTTTATCTGCATTTAATTTCAATTTGCTATCAGTCATCCCGTGGAAGACATCTTGGAGGCAATCACTAAGTCGGTTAAGGGAGCGATTTCTACCCTGGGTAGCCAGCGAAATGTAGACCTGAGTATCATCAGCATAAAGATGATGATCCAAGTTATGCTTAGTGGCGTGATGTAAGGAGTAAAAAGCAAAGGCCCAAAGCCTGGGGAACACCAAATAAAGTTGGCAGTGCAGCCGAAAAGCAGTTCCCAATCTTTATGTTTTGGTATCTATCAGATAGGTATGAAAAAACCCAGCTTAGAGCTGTGCCAGATATGCCATATAACTTGTATAAGCTTTCAATGAGAATGTTGTGATCAATCGTGTCAAAAGCTGCAGAAATCTAATAAGGTAAATACAGTCTTTTTATTATTACTACTGTTCAAGTTAATGTCCTTGTGAACCTGTAAGAGGGCAGTCTCTGTTGAATGAAACTGTCTATATGCTGATTGTGACACATTAGTTAAGACATTTGTGGTAATGTGAGACCTTAGACGACTTTCTTCAACCTTTTTAATATTTTGGAAATAAAGCTGAGGTTAGAAATAGGTCTTGTTTAAGATGATTTCTTAAAAAGGTAGAGTGACATGGGCGTATTTGAAATCAACAGGAAAGGAGCCAGAGCAAAGTGTTGCATTTATAAATATTTGTTATAGGTCCAATTAGTGTATCGAGACATGCTTTTAGCAGTATTGTTGGAATTGGGTCAAGTTAACAAGACTTATTTGGGGAGGATATAATTATTTTCCTAACTTCATCAACTGTTGCAGGTTCAAATGTTTCAAGTAGAGAATTTATTTGTGGAAAGTCCACATTGACCTAATTAAAGTATTACCTGGGAAAGCAGAACGAATAATAATGATTTTATTCTTAAAGTGACTAGAGAATGAGTCACATAGAGACTTAATTGATACATGATCAGGTAGCGATGGAGCAGGCCGTCTATGTAGAATGTTATTGGTGCATTTACATAACTGACGTGGATTATCAGACTTATTTATGACCATATTTGATTATAATCTGATTTAGCTTTGGCCATTTGTCTGCTACAGCGGTGACATTGTTTAGAATATCGCAACCTGTCTAAAGGCGAGCGTGATTTGATACACATGTGGATTTTATAAGTGCATGTTTGTTAAATAATGCACTGAGTACTTGACAGTACTGTTTATGTAACACATAAATAAGTTAGTTAAATGATAATAAATTATTTAAAAACACTATGTCATGTATGAGACCACAGACTAAATTAAACATGGAATGCTTCACGGAAGAGACGGGTTTTTAAAAGTCGTTTGAATGTGCCTAGCGCTGTGACTGTCTTTAATTCTAACGGAAGAGTGTTCCACATCCGTGGGGCCGAAACTGAGAAAGAGCGATCGCCGTATTTGCTGTTGGATGGCGGCACACGCAGGTCGTTGTTGTTGGCAGAACGTAGCGCACGCGCTGGTCGGTTAATCGTCGAGCAAGTCGGTGATATACGACGGTGCAATGCCATGTTGGGCTTGGAACGAAAGCAGCAGTATGTTGTACACAACACGCTGTTTCACCGGAAGCCAGTGGAGCTTCTTTAGTGATGATGATGTGGGGTGATGTGCTCTCGCCTGTTGCAGCGGACTACCAATCGAGCTGCTGAGTTGTGCACTCTCTGCAGTTTAGAGATAAGAACGTCTAGAATGCCGAACAGCAAAGCATTCCCGTAGTCGAGTCTCGAAATAACCAGTGACTGTATTATTCGAGCCGCTGCTTTCTCCGATAGACACGATCGTATGGAAACAATGTTACGCAGGTGAAAGTATGCGGCAAGACGTACGTGTTGCACTTGACGTACCATCGACATTTCAACGTCAAACACAACACCGATGTTGTAGGCATTCGGACTAGAAGTCTTTATCATGGTTATGTTGTGTTTCTTCTGGTCGGTGCGTGATGCCAAGACGAGCGCGATTGTTTTGTCCTCATTGACTTTCATTTTCAGATGTGTGAGGAAGAGGGCGTGGGATTCATAGATTTATGGGGGTACTTTGTTGGGAGAGAAGATATGTACATGAGAGATGGCCTCCATCTAAGTGGAAAGGGGGCAGCAGTATTCTCAGAGAATCTGCTGCGATCTGTTGACAGTGGGACAGGTTGCATCTATTTAAACTAAATTCGCAGGGGGGACTCGCAGAGAAGCCTGAAACTGGAGGCATAGATAAAGGCAGCAAAAATAATTCAGCAAAGAACAGTCTGGAAAACTGTTCTGAAGCTGGGTATAAATGTGTTTGTTTAAATGCAAGGAGTATAGTAAACAAAAGAAATGAACTAAACATTATGGTAGAAGATATTGACCCTCACATAATAGGTATAACCGAATCATGGGCAACCACCGATATATCAGATGCCGAATTGGGACTGACAGGATATGTAATGTTTAGGAAAGATAGAATAGGAAGAAGGGGAGGTGGAGTTATTTTATATATTAAAGAATCTATCCAGGCTTATGAAATAAAATTAGACAGAGAAGCAGATTGCGAAGAAGCTGTTTGGTGTAACATAGTTACAGGAAACTCAACGTTAACGGTTGGATTAGTTTATCGAAGTCCAAACATAAGCATAGAAGAGAATGAAAAAATACAAAACGCTATAAGGGAAGTGAGCAAACGGGACTGTGTTATTATGGGGGATTTTAACCATGGGCATATAAAATGGAAATCTCTACAGAGTATGGGTAGTGAGGACCACAAGTTTTTAGTTTTAGTACAAGATAGTTTCCTTTCTCAACATGTGCTAGAACCAACCAGGGGAGAGAATGTGTTAGACTTAGTTTTGTCCTCACAGAATGAATTAGTTGACAATGTTAAATTATGTGAGCCTCTGGGAAGTAGTGATCACAACCAGATACATTTTACCATTAAAGTAAAATCAGAAAGAAATAATAAAAAGCAGTTGAGGAGAAATTTCCACAAAGGAAGATATAAGGAAATGAGGAAATATTTAGCAAAGATAGACTGGAATAATACACTGAAGAATAAGACAGCAACAGAATGCTGGAATATCTTAAAGAATGAAATAGAGTGCATCGTAGATAAATTTGTTCCCTTCAAAAAACAAGGGAAACGGACCAGAAAGAAATACTTATCGAAAGAAGCCATTAGAAAAATTAAGTATAAACAAATGATGTGGAAGTCATATAGACGTACTGGAAATGACGAAGAATACAACATTTATAAAGAAGCACTAAACCAAGCTACAGCTGAAATTAGAAATTCAAAGAGAAGCTATGAACATAAATTAGCTTGTAATATAAAACATGACAGCAAGAGTTTTTATGCGTATGTTCGAAGCAAACAGAAAGTTCAGGATAAGGTCGGTCCTCTAGAAGATAGTGCTGGAAATATAATATCAGAAGGATTCTTAATGGCTGAAGACCTAAATGAGTATTTTAGTTCAGTGTTTACCAGAGAAGACACTAGTTCACTGCCAGTACCAGAGGCTAAGTTCAAGGGGGCAGAATCAGACTATTTAAGACAGTTAATTGTAACCCCAGAAATGGTAGCTAAGAAAATTAGGGCTATGAAGGAAAATAAATCACCTGGAGTGGATGGTATTCCACCCAAACTACTAGTGGAAATTATAGAACAAATTAGCATACCGCTTGCAACAGTTTTCAACTTGTCATTAGAAGAGGGAGTGGTTCCTTTAGAATGGAAAGAAGCAAACATTATACCGTTATTTAAAAAAGGTTCGAGAAACAAGTCAAATAATTATAGACCAGTTAGTTTAACATCGGTGATTTGTAAATTATTAGAAAGACTAATTAAAGATCACATGGTGGATTTTCTTGTTAAACATAACTTGATTAACCCATCTCAACATGGGTTTCTAAAAGCGAGGTCATGCTTAACAAATATGTTATGTTTTTTGGAAGATATCACTAAGTGGGTAGATGATGGATCACCAGTAGATATCATCTACTTAGATTTTCAAAAAGCTTTCGACAAAGTGCCACATCAGAGATTACTGCTTAAACTAAAAGCCCATGGCATAGGAAATGGTATAATTAACTGGATAGAAAAATGGCTGATTGACAGAAGACAACGGGTAGTTGTTGATGGGGAGGCTTCAAACTGGAAATCAGTTTTGAGTGGGGTTCCACAGGGATCAGTACTGGGACCTATATTATTCTTAATATATATAAACGATTTGGACGATGATATAGCTAGCAAGGTGTTGAAATTTGCAGATGATACAAAAGTGTTTAGAAGGATTAAAAGTGATGGAGATAGACAGCATTTACAAGATGATCTTGACAGGTTGATCAAATGGTCTGAAAAGTGGCAAATGTTGTTCAATTTTGGGAAATGTAAATGCCTTCACACAGGACATGGGAACGAATATGTAGAATATACAATGGGGGGAACTGTACTAAGTACTACTGTAAAAGAAAAAGACTTAGGGCTGACAATTAGTGCTGACATGAAGGTTTCAGAGCAGTGTGGAATTGCAGCTTCAAAAGGAAATCAAATCCTTGGATTGATTAGGCGAAATATAGCATATAAAGAAAAAGAACTAATAATACCGCTGTACAAAACAATAGTTAGGCCTCATTTAGAATATTGTATACAAGCGTGGAGGCCATACCGCAAGAAGGACATAGATATGCTAGAAAGAGTACAGAGGAGAGCGACTAAAATGATACCAAAACTGAGGGATCTTAGTTATGAAAAACGCCTAAAAGAATGTGGTTTAACAACACTAGAGACCAGGAGATTGAGAGGAGATCAGATAGAAGTGTTTAAAATATTGAATGGTTATGAAAATATTGATAGAAATATGTTTTTTTCAGTTAAGAAAGATAGAAAGACTAGAGGACATGAAGTTACATTAGTAAAGGAGCAGTGTAGATTAGACGTGACAAAGTTCTCATTTTCACAAAGGACTGTGAATGAATGGAACAGATTATCTGATGATTGTGTGGGTGCTAGTAGTGTGAATATGTTTAAAAATAAAATCGACACATACCTCAGAAGGGCTGGATATATGTAGATAAAAGGGTTGGACTCTCGATAAGCCAAAGGGCTTCCTTGTCCACCTGCCATCTAGAGTTAATTCTCTGGATGGCAATCTTGTTAAATCTTGTTAAATAGATTGGTGTTCATCCACGCGCGAACGGCGTTGACGCAGTGTTCGATTGTATGCAACGATGACATTCTGTCGTTTTCATCAGTAATATCGAATTTGATGTACAGCTGTGTGTCGTCTGTGTACATGTGATCGTTCAAGTTGTGTTGTCAGATGATATCGCCGATTGGGGACGTGTAGATGGTGAAGAGCAATGGCCTCAATGCTGAGCCTTGGGGGACACCGAAAGCGATATTTGAATGGTCGGAAGCACCGCCTGGTATTATCACGGATTGTGTTCGATCGGTCAAGTATGAGCGGACCCATTCTAGGCGGAGCCAGTCACTCCAATGCGTGTTTCTAGACGCGATATCAGGATGTCGTGGTCGACGGTGTTAAATGCGGCAGACATATCGAGTAGTACGAGTATCACCCCGTTCCGCCGGTCTTATGCCTGAAGAATATAATTCTGTGCAAGCACTAGAGCAGTTTCAGTTGAGTGGCACGTCGATAGGCCGAATGGTTCAGGTCAAGTAGGTCGTTCGCAGTTGCGTGATCGAGTAGGCACCGTGCGACCTGTCTCTCAAGCAACTTGGAGACAAAAGGGAGATTTGAGACGGGTCTGTAATGTGACAAATTGTCAGCATCTAGATTAGGTTTCTTTAGTAACGGGTGACGTCAGCATGTTTTAGGCAACAAGGGTCGACACCGAGTATGATGGATGTGATAATCAGATGCGTCAGAATTGGCGCTTATCCATCCGAAACGTCTTTAAGTTAACGTGCTGCGAGTTCTTGCGTGTTGTCGTTTTGTGGTAAGTGAGCGGATTTCCGTCGCTGCAGGAGTCCGTTCATCAAACAGTACAGTCGTCTTGAATTGCCACCGCATTGATCAAGTTCGAATGCAAAGTAGTCCGACTTTACAGTGTTGATTAGTTTCTTGACGTAAGCGCATTATTTGAGTAGATGTATCTGTATCTGTATTTTGACTGGCAAAATGTCCTATGGACACATCACGCCAGTGCGCATGGTGGCTCTTATGGATTAATTTTTTACATGTTGGGCTAGGCTAATCTGGAATGAATTCAGTGACGTACTTGATACAATGCTTGGAGGTAGAGAATTCCACTCTTTTATTGTGACTGGGAAAAAGCTGTTTCCAAATATGTTTGTCGAGTGCCTGATTTGTACTAACTGCTTATTATGTTTACGTGAGCATCTGGTGTTGCGTTTGGTGTATTGATCTAGTGGGATATCTATGAGGTTATGTTCCATTTTATATAATATGCTAAGTCTTTGGGTTTTTCTTCGTGATTGGAGGGTGTCCCACTGGAGATCTTTAAGGAGTTGTGTTACCGTTCCAGGCTCTCTAGAATAGTTGTTCTTACAAAATCTGGCGGCTTGTCTCTGGGTTCTTTCTATGAGTTTGATATTTCTTAGGCAATGTGGATCCCATGATGCTGACGCATATTCAAGTATGGGGCGGACAAGGGTTGTGTAGGCTATGGACTTGATTTGGGTTGGGCATTTATTTAAATTTCTTCTAATCATTCCCAATGTCTGTTGTGCTTTTTTTGTGACCGAGTTGCTTTGTATTGTCCAATTTAATGTATTTGATATATGTATGCCAAGATAACAGTGTGATTCAACAGATTTAAGTTGTTGTCCGCAGAATGTGTAGAGATTTGGTGTCGGTTTTCTTGAGGCTATTGTCATTGTATAACATTTAGTGGGGTTGAATTTCATAAGCCACGTGTGTTGCCATTTCTCAAGTTTGAGCAGATCGTTTTGGAGGACAGATGTGTCTTGGTCAGTTTTAATCGGTGAATATAACAGGCAGTCGTCTGCAAAAAGGCGAACAGTTGAGGAAAGATTGTCTGGCAGGTCATTTATGTAAAGTAGGAAAAGTAGGGGCCCCAGTACTGTGCCCTGTGGTACCCCAGAAATGACTTGAGTTGATGTTGACTTAGATCCATTTATAACGACCTGTTGAGTTCTTCCTGTAAGGAAGCTATTTATCCATGATGATATTGGGCCTGTGATGCCATAGTGTTTGAGTTTGTGGATTAATCTTTTATGTGGAACTTTATCGAATGCTTTGGTGAAGTCAAGGATGGCCATGTCTACAGATTTCTTCTCATCAAGTGATTTGCTTATGTCATGGATTGTTTGAATTAATTGTGTTTCAGTTGATCTTTTGGCACGGAAGCCATGTTGGTGGTCAGTTAGAATGTGGTGCTGTTCAAGATGTTTCATAATGTGACTATGTATGATGTGTTCAAGAAGTTTAGAAACCACAGGTGTTAAGGATATTGGTCTGTAGTTAGATGTTTCTGCTCTACTTCCTTTCTTAAAAATTGCTGTTACATTGGCTTCTTTCCAGGTATTGGGGACTTGTCCAGAGTCAACAGATGATTGGAAAATGTCATGTATTACTGGTGCTAGATGAGAGGCATATCTGTTTAAGAACCATGGTGGAATGCCATCTGGTCCTTGCGATTTAGAAATGTTAATTTTGGAAAGTTGATCAAGTACTCCTTTAAGTGTAATTGTTAGTTTGGGGATTTCTCCATGTGGACTTCTGGCCATATCTGGTAGGGTGGAATTTCCTTCGTGTGTGAAGACACTTTGGAACTGATTGTTTAAGGCTTCTGCTTTATGTTTGTCGTCGCTAATGATGTTACCAGCAATGTTAAGGTCCCCAATACCCTGGTTATCCTGTCTAAGTTTAGAAATGAAGCTCCAAAATGATTTAGGTTTCTCTGTTATTGTTGTTGTCAGGAATTGACTTATGTAGGATAGTCTAGCAGAACGAAGGTGTTTATGCATGTTTCTCCTGATGTCACAGAATTCTTTCCAGTCTTCTGGATTTCTAGTTCTTTTTGCTTTGTTATATAGCTGTTTCTTTATTTTGCACATTTTCTTTAAATCTTTATTGAACCAGGGAAGATTGTGTCTTGAAGTAGTAAGTCGGTGCGGTACATATTGGTTCATAATGTTGATGATTTTCGTGGAAACAAGATTCCACTTGTCATTGACAGTCATGTTTTGGTTTTGAGAGAAGTATTCATGTGTAAAGTTTTCAAGAGATTTCTGGATGTTAATATTGTCGGCTTTATTTCTAATGAAGACTTTACGTTTTGGACGATGTTTGCGTTTGGGCGAAATGTTTACATCAATAATGACTGTGCTATGGTCTGCTATTCCGTCTACTACATTTATCTTCTTTATTAACCCAGGTCTATTGGTGAAGACAAGATCTAAAATATTGTTGGCATTTCCCTGTCTGTGCGTGGGTTCCTTGACATGTTGGATCAGACCATGTTCCTCTGTAAGAGAGAGTAATTTATTGGCAGCAGCTGTACTGTATCCATTGTTAGTTGTGACTTGGTGAATTTCCCAATTGATGTTAGGGAGGTTGAAATCGCCAGTAATGATGACATTATGTGTGTTGATCTTGTTACCTAATTTAGAAAGGGCTAGGTCTAGTTCTTCGATTTGAGTTCCATGAGAGTCATTTGGGGGACGATAGAGGGTACACATGATTATTGGTTTCATTCCTGTTATCTGGGTTTCAGTCCAAATGCTCTCACTGTTAGTGTCTAGGTCTGGTAGGTGGCTTGTTATGAGGTCATCTTTTGATATTTGAAATACCCCCCCTCCAGTAGTGTCTGTTTCTCTGTCCTTTCTAAAGACGTTAAAGTTGCTTGGGAATATTTCTCCATTTTTTATTGAGGGATCTAACCATGATTCAGTGCCACAGATGATGTCTGGGTTATGCAGATTGTTTAGTGCTTCGATGTCTGAGGCTTTCTTTTTAACGCTTTGGCAGTTTATGAGGATGCATCTGAAGTTTGGTCTCTTTTTGGTCTATATGCTTTCTTGCTATTAGTTGTATTGTTGTTGGTGGTTTCGTTTAGGTTATGACAGTTACTGTCCAGTGGATAAAAGGGATTTGCCGTTGGGATTTCTGTATCTCTGAAGAAAGAATTTGTGAAGTTGAAGTTGTTGCATTCGGGGCAGGCCCACGAACATGAGGAATTTATTAATCGTTTGTATTCATTGTCATCTATTGCACAGCATTGTGAGTGGATCCAGTTTAGGCAGTGGTCGCACTGAATTGCTTTATGGTCATTTAGGACATCTCCATGGCAAATGCCACACGGTGCTGAGCAATTTGAACAGTGCCATGGTACATTTTGGTTTCTGTAAGTGTTGTTAAATTCTTGTCTGGATATCCTGGCGCATTTGATGTGTGTGGATTTATTACAATCATTACAAGTTAGGATGAGTGCATGTAGATACTGGTTGTAGTGGGTAATTTTCGTGTAGTTTCCTTTCTTCTTGGACTCATAATTAGCCTATTTCCTATCTAGTAGTGGCATGAAAATGTGGTATTATGTGCATTTTGAGGCTATAAATTTCGTTGAATCGTCAAAATAACCATCGCAAGCGATTCCTCAAAAAGTGGATTCATTTGTCTTTGTACGATGAATGGTTCAAAAGTTATGGGTATCCTCGATTTTACCAGTCACGCGTAACATAATCCAAGATGGCCGCCAAACGGACCCCTTCGGACGTTATTTTGAAATGGGAACATCCAAATCTATTTACTAGACACTTTCAGGGTTGCACAAAAAGTTATTTTCATTTAGAAATCCGCTGGGTGCATGGGGAGCATACCTTCCGACTGTACTAATCGTCGCCGTCGCTTGTCGCCAAAACTGGCGCCCTGACGCGTCGATTCATTGCGCTTCGCGACTTCACGCCGCTTTTTTTTGTCTGCCCGTTTCTCCGCAATGGTGAGCCTGTACCTCTGATACCCTTGACACGTTCAATATTGCGCTCAGAGTATTATCGATGAAACTGTTACACAACTTATTCTAGACTCGCAGTAGCGCAGAGAAGTCATACAGTCAACTTGGCCAGGGTGAGCGCGATGGCCATGAGCTGCATCAGGTCAGAATATGTCACCTGGTAGACCGGATCATGACGTTGTTCAAGTGTTGCTTGGACACCTGGCAAGCGATGTATAGCCATTCGGTTTGTGCTCAACAAGATCACAGGGCACACGATGCTGAATGCTGCCAAGATGCTGAATGCTGCCAAGATGTCTGGCTGCGAAAAGCAATCAGCAAGACTATCCAATATTTTGGAGCAGTAGGTAGCAGCCAGTTGCTTGGTCTGACTTGCATTTTCTTCAGTGAACTCCTCCCAGAGCTGGCGTGTAGTCAGGCCACGCTGCTCGCAGCGAGTCGCAGATTTATGCAAATGTTTTCTGGTTGACATATCCAATACGCGATTTTACCTTATCGCTGTTTTTCGTCAGCGTAGCAAACCAACTTCTTCAGTACAGCTGACGTATGACGTCATTGTACCTGGGATATAGTTCGTAATTCTCATCGTCTCGGATTATTGATATTGTAGACGTTCTGATTTTCAGTTGTTGCGTAGTCCGTAAAGGCGGATTTGTTGATGGTCGGCATCGATCGTTTTTCTTGCTCCTCGTATATTTCTCTTTTTGGGTTGTTAAAAACCTTTCTATGTACTCCAATCTCGTTCTCAACAATCTTTACTTTAAACTGTACACATCATAGGAAGCATAGTGGTGAACAGTCAGAAAGGAGATATATATAAGCAAAATGCTTATAATGCCGTACTATTATTTTGTTGTCGGCGCTCTTCGGTAAACCAGCGACATTGACAATGGTGTACACTATGAAAGTCGACAATAAATATTCATACAATTTCAACGAGAGTATTATCTACAACATAACTAAATAATCATTATAATTAATGTCAAACTCTAATGATCTACAATGGGTTGTGCACGTGTTGTACAACATTTGGAACAGCAACAGCAGCTTTTTACAAGATGTTAACTTCATAAATGATACAGACGCAGCTATCACTAGTTATGTTTTGGTTCATTATCATTTTACCAGTTTAGAAACACCACGTGTTCTCTGTGTGTCTGGGGTGTAATCGTCAATGTTTACACTTTGGCTACTATGCATTAACCACGTATCTTCATATCAAATTATACGCATTTCCACGAATGCCATGAAATTCGTTTTCTACACAACAGTTGATGGGCAACAATATCAAAAGCTTTCATGAAATCTATAAACTCACATATCGCAGATTTCTTTCCTTCTAGCGCATGTGTAACATCGTCGAGCAATTCTACCAAGCGTGCGAAGTTGATATACCTTATCAAAACCCATATTGATGAAGATAGTACTTGAATTCACAAAGCCTCCGAGTGAAATTGGTCTGTAATTTGCAAGTACGTGTCTTCACTTGATTTAAATAAAGGTATTTCTTCAGTTGTTTTCATGTTCTGCGGGAAAACACCGCGATTAAATGACTAATTTCAAATATGTCATAGGTTCGGAAATACATTCAGTTAAATTTTTAGCGAGACACGTTGTAATCACATCAAAATCGGCCGAACAATTACTTCCGCAACTTCCTTTCCGGTTGAAGTTAACACGTAGAGCCTTCGCTGTGTTTGCCCGTTTAATCACGAGCTGACCCATCTATGGAGCCTGATCAAGGACTTGAGTTATATTTAATTTACATGTATCTGAATTAAATTTTAATAACCACTTTTCATTCCATTACGAATCATCCCTATTGATCTGCCATATATATATATATATATATTCTTGCCGATTGCCTCTCCAGCGCATTTACTACAGAACAACCAGTAGTTATTCCAACGAAATCTAGCGTATACAATAAACCAACGACAGCCTAGCTAAGATAATAACCGAAAACGTAGTAGATACATATATACCTACCAGGTAACTACAGCGGTATAATTAAATCGTTTGGCCCAGAAGATATAGGGGCAGGCTTATTAGTGGAGTGGTCAAAAAGCTATGTATGGGAATATTCGAAACTTTAAAAATATAAAGCAAATCTTCCATTCCTGATAATTGTTAGCAATATATAAGAAAGGAAGGAAGACATTAGTTAGCGATTACAGTTCAAGAAGTAAACCTTACTTAGTGTAGAGTGTGTAGAAGAAGTAAACCTTACTTAGTGTAGAGTGTGTAGAAGAAGTAAACCTTACTTAGTGTAGAGTGTAAATGTAACAAACAATAACCAGAAATGACACCATTAGTTACGTGAAGAAAATGGTTTGGTCTATCAAAAACAGTATAATTTTAACTATCGCAAATCAACAGATCAACATATATATATATATATATATATATGTTATTATTGATGATGATGATGATGTTTATTATTATTGATATTGATGATATTGATGATGATGATATTGTGTGTGTGTGTGGTATTGTGTGTGTGTTATTGTGTGTGTGTGTGTGTGTGTATGTGTTATTGTTGTTGTTATTGACTGTGTGTGTGTGTGTGTAAATATATATATATATATATATATATATATATATATATATATAGGAGGGGAGGAAGGTACGAACGTCTTTACTCCACAGATATAATGTAAGAACATTTTCATTAAAAAAAACTGTCGGGAGACTCTCACTAAGGCTTCCAAATGTGCCGCTGAACATGAGAGCCACCCACTGGTAATTTTAACTAAAACATTTATCCTACTCCCATTGTGGTGTACAACCATATATTAAGTTAAAGCTACAAGCTGCTTTAATAGATTAAAAAGAGTATATGATGTATGTTGGTAGGCTAACTGCATATGTAGCAGTTTTTGTCCGTGTAAAATGTCAATAAGTACTTTCTAGTGTATTTAGAGAAGCTGCAGAAACTATGTGTGTACATTTTGTCTAAAAAGCATGGTGACATTTTTCTAAGTAAAACTGGTAGGTGGTATCTAATACATTTTCTAGCTCTCGAAGTATGACTGAAGGGATAACAATTTGATGATTTTGTCTTGTAGGATAATCATGATAAGTTGTATGTTGTAAAAATAGCGATTGGAAAAATATAGGAACGCGACTATGTACAAATTTATGAAAGAAAGTTAAACATTGACAAGTAAAAATGTCTTCTAGTTTTAGAAGATTTGGGGATTTCATAATAGGTTCGGTGTGAGAGTTATATTTACTACGATAAATTATTCGGATTGCCCTTTTCTGCAATTTAGAAAGTCTATTTGTATTAAAACCCCACAATAAAATGCTGTAGTTGAGATTTGGTAAACTTAATGAATTATACATAGTCTTTAATGTATATCCAGGTAGAAAGTGTTTTAGTTTATTCATGATTCTCAGAGTTCGTGATATTTTATTAGATATGTTGTCAACGTGTGGGGTCCAGTCTAACGTTTCTTGAATGGTAATGCCAAGAAAGTTGAATATGTGTACACCCTCTATTGGTTGACCATTTATTTTTAACGATAATTTTATTTCGGAGATATTACGCTGTGGAAAATGAGATAACATATATTTAGTTTTACTTATATTTAGAGTAGGCTTGTGTACTGTAAATACAATTAAAACTAAATATATGCTATTTCATTCTGTATCATATATATATATATATCATATATATATACATATATATATATATCATATATATATACATATATATATATATATATATACATATATGATACATATATGATACATATTAACATATGTATATTTACACACTACTTTAAGTCTGGTTTACTTCCTGAACTAATTTCTTCCTTCCTTTCTTATATATTGCTAACATTTTGACGTCCTTACAATTGGAATATCTACTGGTTGCTCTGTAGTAAATGCGTTGGAGAAGTAATCGGCAAAAATAGTAGCTTATTCTCCATCCCTTGTTGTTGTTCAAGATATTGGGTTTGTATATATATTTATTTCCGCAATTACTTGTTATATTACAGTTTCGGATTTATGATTTTTCCAGAAATTCTAGAGCGTTTTTGTTTGATATGCCTATTTTCTTTGGGAGCTATCTGGTTTTTGTTCGGATTTTGTTTGTAATTTGTCAATATTCCATGCATTTTTACTATTCATTCTTAAATTATCTAGTCCATAATCGACTTTATGTCCAATAAATATTCGCGTTATGACATTCATACGGCAGTTTCCCTTTCTGCAATGCGAACCTTCTGCTCGAGAGAAGCATTCTTCCTCCCGTGACTCTAGGTCCGTTGGAACAATGTACCCACCCGCCATCTTTCGCAACCATGTAGATATTAGGTAGACATATTATATGTGAACCATAAGTTAGATTGATGCGTCAAGCAGGATCTCTACGGCCTGGTCCTCACGCTTGAGGAGACCCAGCGGATGGCCATTGACAGCTCCCACATAGAGGGCGGTGATAAAGGATGTGACCTCTACTTTGGAGATTGACCTCTACTTTGGAGATCCAACAAGAGTAACAAATCACGAATTAAAAGCAACCATACAATATGTCGATTTCATTTGTCGAAAACAGCAATATTCGAGGCATTGTTTTGTGCACTTATGTTTGCAGTTACGCATCCTAGGCATCTTTGTACACTTATATAATTCAAATGAAGACAAAGGCACGGTAAAAGGGGGGACAGAGGGTGGCTGCCCCATAGAATTTTGCTTGAGAGGGCATATATACACTATGGTTCTGCCCCCCCCCGTAAATGTGAGCGTGAATGTTTCTTTTTGTGGCGGGTATCAATGGCGCATGGAAATAGGATGAAAACAGGATATGCACTGCCTGACGTTACGCATGCACGAACACTAGATGTCAAATGGGCATAGTATTTGGTTAACGCCAGGAGCTTTTCACTACCTAAATGAATTGTTGAACACAATATTTTGATGCGCTACCGGTGGCAATCAGTTAGAGTCTGCTAATAAATGAGTGAAATGTCGCGTCACGGATAGTAATTGGAACATCGTGATAGTTAGGAAAGGATAATTACAAGAGAGACCGATTAAACTCAGCGCAACAGCATACACCGCGGCGGTTAAGTGCGTGACCGAATCTGCGGGGACAATTTGGCAATTAGCAATTAGCTGTTGCCAGGTTTTTGAAACCGCCGTTTGAAGACCAGACCAACGTGGCTGATTGCGAGGTAGGTCGCGTATCATGTGTCACTACCGGTGTTGAGTGCAAAAACTGAGGGTAATTGTGTTTGCGGAGTTGTGTTTGCGAATTTTTGAATGGTGTAAAATACACCGAGTACAATAACTCTTTACACATTACAGAGTTTAGGCATTTTCATTACAAAAATTACTCAGAATTTGTTGAATTATTGTATTTGAAGAGGAAGTAACAAAGAAAACTTAATGTAGGTGTGGATACGGGTTGGATATTTACAGCAACACTGTGATTGTGTGCAAGTCATTAGGTTAATATGTAAACAGGGAAATTAATGATTAAGATGACGTTTTTAAACAGGAGTGATCATTGTGATGGTCAAAGTTGACTTACGGTGGTCCATGTAATGGTCGGAGTTGAATTAATGTGGACCATGTGATTGTCGGAGTTCACTTAAAGTCGTCCATGTGATGGTCAAAGTTCACTTAAAGAAGCAGTGCGACTATATTGCGTTAGTTTTTCAGGATGCTGCAGATCAGACAATCAGCTGACCAGAAGGTCCAGGCTGCAACTGCGTCGGTTTGCCCTCTACAGAGAGATGTGGAGCAGCTCAAGCGTGACGTCAAGGAGATACGGAAGTTGCTACACACAGACGAACAGCACAAGCGTGACTTCAATCGTGACGTCAATGAGATACGTGAGACATTACATACGGCCGTTAAACAGCTCAGACGAGAGAATACGGAGATACGGGAGATGTTACAGACAGACGTCGAGCAGTTCAAGCGTGATGTCAAACGTGACGTCAATGAGATACGTGAGACATTACATACGGACGTTGAACAGCTCAGACGAGAGAATACGGAGATACGGGAGATGTTACAGACAGACGTCGAGCAGTCAATTATTTGACGTAAGTAATAACAAACCAGAATTAACCCCAAGGCTCCAAGTCTGTTGCATTGAAACTTCTGTACGGGTGTAACCAGCATTGTTTGCTAACACTACGTGAAGTAAGAACAATTCTTCACAGCCACACTTTGGTCCTAACAAACAAAGATTGTGCCGCAAATCCAGGACATTCCACACACTGCTGGTCGACTGAATTTTTATTGGTCCGATGTTAATTCAATAACTCAGTAGAACATTGCAATATACTTGGTGTGCTTCCTTTGTGCTTCCCTTATACCTTGACACAGAATGAGAAATATTAATGGAACAAAACGTACAATCAGAGATGGCTAAATGAGTGGACGTATATCTTGTCGGTCCATTAGTCCATGCGCCAAGTCCATAAATTTCACTTATTGGTACCATCTGGGGCGGCAAGATCTAGTTATGATTGTTGATATAGTCCATGTCCGTGGAATATATTTAGATATGATAACCATTGCTGAGTGGAAGCTTACTGGTTTGGCGGCCATCTTAAAAAATCGCCTCCAAATCCAATTTCATCATATTGTAATAACTGCGTCACTTAGAACCATATTGTTGGCGTCAATTTATAGGTTTTGGGGGTCACGAATTTCAAATATTTTACATTTGACCTTCTGTGACATTCACATCTGCCATTTTAAATATGGCGGTCGTCAATACAAATGTCACAATATTTCAGCAATGATGTTAGACTGAGCAGTAATATGTACGTTCTTGAATAGCGTTATGGGCAGCGATTTCCAAAATGTTAAATTTAACCTTCAGTGACATTGACGTGTTCGCCATTTGTTAAAGATGGCTCCCGTCACAGACTATTATTCCCGTTTCTTAAGAACGACGTAACATAGTTAATGTCAAAATATAGTTTTTCAATTACGGCGATTTTAAATGTATTAACTTCTTGATTTTCGCCGACATTCATATATCCACCACTTTTCAAGAAGGCGCCCGTCAACTTACCTTTAGCTCAGAATTATCGATTCATCAGTTTAATAATCGTCATCGCCATCTCCGTCATCAGAGTCACCAAGTTCAACTGCGAACTGTTCTTCTCTCTTTTTATTGCTGCATGTCTGAGGCTTGCGCATGTTGGAGCATGCCAGTCCATTGGCAAGGCATGTGCAGTTTGGCAGTTTGCAGGAACACAGGCACTTGCATAATAACAGTTCCAAAAGTGCATCTGGAGCTGGAGGAGTACGCATCCACTCGACGACCAGATGGCCGTCCTCATCTGTCATCCAGCCACACTCCTTCGGGTCTGCCACAATTGGCTGAGGCTGAATGCAGCACTTCCAGATTGGTGCTTGATAGTTAGCACGAAGAACATGCAAGTGGAGACAATCTCTACATGGTGGAAGCTGGCTGGACTCGACCTCCCCTCGTTTGGCACAGAAGAGTTGGTAACGCATTTCAACTAGCACTCTCCAGTCCATACCAAGTACTACAAGAGATGAATGAGTAAGAAGTTTAACAAGATTTAACAAGATTGCCATCCAGAGAATTAACTCTAGATGGCAGGTGGACAAGGAAGCCCTTTGGCTTATCGAGAGTCCAACCCTTTTATCTACATATATCCAGCCCTTCTGAGGTATGTGTCGATTTTATTTTTAAACATATTCACACTACTAGCACCCACACAATCATCAGATAATCTGTTCCATTCATTCACAGTCCTTTGTGAAAATGAGAACTTTCTCACGTCTAATCTACACTGCTCCTTTACTAATGTAACTTCATGTCCTCTAGTCTTTCTATCTTTCTTAACTGAAAAAAACATATTTCTATCAATATTTTCATAACCATTCAATATTTTAAACACTTCTATCTGATCTCCTCTCAATCTCCTGGTCTCTAGTGTTGTTAAACCACATTCTTTTAGGCGTTTTTCATAACTAAGATCCCTCAGTTTTGGTATCATTTAGTCGCTCTCCTCTGTACTCTTTCTAGCATATCTATGTCCTTCTTGCGGTATGGCCTCCACGCTTGTATACAATATTCTAAATGAGGCCTAACTATTGTTTTGTACAGCGGTATTATTAGTTCTTTTCTTTATATGCTATATTTCGCCTAATCAATCCAAGGATTTGATTTCCCTTTGAAGCTGCAATTCCACACTGCTCTGAAACCTTCATGTCAGCACTAATTGTCAGCCCTAAGTCTTTTTCTTTTACAGTAGTACTTAGTACAGTTCCCCCCATTGTATATTCTACATATTCGTTCCCATGACCTGTGTGAAGGCATTTACATTTCCCAAAATTGAACAACATTTGCCACTTTTCAGACCATTTGATCAACCTGTCAAGATCATCTTGTAAATGCTGTCTATCACCATCACTTTCAATCCTTCTAAACACTTTTGTATCATCTGCAAATTTCAACACCTTGCTAGCTATATCATCGTCCAAATCGTTTATATATATTAAGAATAATATAGGTCCCAGTACTGATCCCTGTGGAACCCCACTCAAAACTGATTTCCAGTTTGAAGCCTCCCCATCAACAACTACCCGTTGTCTTCTGTCAATCAACCATTTTTCTATCCAGTTAATTATACCATTTCCTATGCCATGGGCTTTTAGTTTAAGCAGTAATCTCTGATGTAGCACTTTGTCGAAAGCTTTTTGAAAATCTAAGTAGATGATATCTACTGGTGATCCATCATCTACCCACTTAGTGATATCTTCCAAAAAACATAACATATTTGTTAAGCATGACCTCGCTTTTAGAAACCCATGTTGAGATGGGTTTATCAAGTTATGTTTAACAAGAAAATCCACCATGTGATCTTTAATTAGTCTTTCTAATAATTTACAAGTCACTGATGTTAAACTCACTGGTCTATAGTTCTCTGACTTGTTTCTCGAACCTTTTTTAAATAACGGTATAATGTTTGCTTCTTTCCATTCTAAAGGAACCACTCCCTCTTCTAATGACAAGTTGAAAACTTTTGCAAGCGGTATGCTAATTTGTTCTACAATTTCCACTAGTAGTTTGGGTGGAATACCATCCACTTCAGGTGATTTATTTTCCTTCATAGCCCTAATTTTCTTAGCTACCATTTCTGGGGTTACAATTAACTGTCTTAAATAGTCTGATTCTGCCCCCTTGAACTTAGCCTCTGGTACTGGCAGTGAACTAGTGTCTTCTCTGGTAAACACTGAACTAAAATACTCATTTAGGTCTTCAGCCATTAAGAATCCTTCTGATATTATATTTCCAGCACTATCTTCTAGAGGACCGACCTTATCCTGAACTTTCTGTTTGCTTCGAACATACGCATAAAAACTCTTGCTGTCATGTTTTATATTACAAGCTAATTTATGTTCATAGCTTCTCTTTGAATTTCTAATTTCAGCTGTAGCTTGGTTTAGTGCTTCTTTATAAATGTTGTAATCTTCGTCATTGCCAGTACGTCTATAAGACTTCCACATCGTTTGTTTATACTTAATTTTTCTAATGGCTTCTTTCGATAAGTATTTCTTTCTGGTCCGTTTCCCTTGTTTTTTGAAGGGAACAAATTTATCTACGATGCACTCTATTTCATTCTTTAAGATATTCCAACATTCTGTTGCTGTCTTATTCTTCAGTGTATTATTCCAGTCTATCTTTGCTAAATATTTCCTCATTTCCTTATATCTTCCTTTGTGGAAATTTCTCCTCAACTGCTTTTTATTATTTCTTTCTGATTTTACTTTGGTGGTAAAATGTATCTGGTTGTGATCACTACTTCCCAGAGGCTCACATAATTTAACATTGTCAACTAATTCATTCTGTGAGGACAAAACTAAGTCTAACACATTCTCTCCCCTGGTTGGTTCTAGCACATGTTGAGAAAGGAAACTATCTTGTACTAAAACTAAAAACTTGTGGTCCTCACTACCCATACTCTGTAGAGATTTCCATTTTATATGCCCATGGTTAAAATCCCCCATAATAACACAGTCCCGTTTGCTCACTTCCCTTATAGCGTTTTGTATTTTTCATTCTCTTCTATGCTTATGTTTGGACTTCGATAAACTAATCCAACTGTTAACGTTGAGTTTCCTGTAACTATGTTACACCAAACAGCTTCTTCGCAATCTGCTTCTCTTTCTAATTTTATTTCATAAGCCTGGATAGATTCTTTAATATATAAAATAACTCCACCTCCCTTCTTCCTATTCTATCTTTCCTAAACATTACATATCCTGTCAATCCCAATTCGGCATCTGATATATCGGTGGTGCCCATGGATTCGGTTATACCTATTATGTGAGGGTCAATATCTTCTACCATAATGTTTAGTTCATTTCTTTTGTTTACTATACTCCTTGCATTTAAACAAACACATTTATACCCAGCTTCAGAACAGTTTTCCAGACTGTTCTTTGCTGAATTATTTTTGCTGCCTTTATCTATGCCTCCAGTTTCAGGCTTCTCTGCGAGTCCCCCCTGCGAATTTAGTTTAAGTAGATGCAACCTGTCCCACTGTCAACAGATCGCAGCAGATTCTCTGAGAATACTGCTGCCCCCTTTCCACTTAGATGGAGGCCATCTCTCATGTACATATCTTCTCTCCCAACAAAGTACCCCCATAAATCTATGAATCCCATGCCCTCTTCCTCACACATCTGCTCAACTAGTGCGTTGATCGCCATCCTCTTACAGTTTCTGTATCTTGTCCCCCTTCCTCCCATTACTGGCAACATTCCTGAGAGAATAACCTGTTCCACTCTTGTCTTCTTTAGCTTCCTCACTAGATGTCTGTACTTCTGAACTATGCCAGTTGTTCCCTCCTTGTCTGCATTGTTTGTCCCAACGTGTACTAGTATAGACCCTCCCTTGCCATGCCCCAATACCTTCTCTACCCTTTCGGTCACATGCTCTATCCTAGCCCCCGGTAGACATACAACAACGTCCTTCCCCTCGCATATAGTCTTGTCTGTTTTTCTCAGAATTGAATCGCCCATAAACACTCTCTCTTTTCTCCTTGCCCCCTCAATCACTGCCTCGGAGTAGCTCCTCCGGTTTGCATATGTCTGGTTGTTGTCTTTTCCTCTTGTCATCTTCTCTCCTGTCACATTCTCTTCCATTCCCTTCTTTCCTGTCGCGTTTTCTCTTGTCCCCTTTCCTCCTGTCATCTTCTCTTCTAGCACATTTACTCTCACTTCCTTTCGTCCCTTCTTCTTTCCTCCCATCACATTTTCTTCTCTCCTCTCCCGTCCCTTTTCCCCGGCTACCTCCTTCACTACGGTCACTTTCTCCCCTGTCACCTTCACGCCTGTCATGTTTTCTGTTTTTTGCTGAACACTCTGTCTTCTTCCATCAGTCTTCTGTCTCACAGTCTTACCAACTGCCTCTGTGGTATCTACCTCTTCACCACCTGTATCGCTGTCGTGTTAACTTCATTATTGATGTACAGTGGCAACGTGTTAAAGGGACATGGACCAAAACATGCGATGAAACATTAGGAAGGAAGGAAATACAACAAAAACCATGGATATCAGCTGAAACACTGCAGAAGGTTAAAGCAATGACATGGAAGAAAGAGATACTCAATATTGTCGTACAAGAACAAAAGGCGTAGTACAACAAGAGTACTCGCAAGCAAACATAAAGTCCGATCAAGCGTAAGGAGAGACAAGAGGAACTTCACAGAGAATTTGGCTAGACAAGCAGAAGAGGCACCTTCTGAGAGGAATATGAAGGAACTTTACAACACTACTAAAAGGTTAGCTGGAAAGTACAAACAAGTCAACAAACCAATTAAAGACAGAAATGGAAACACACTCACAACAACTGAAGAGCAGATGAGAAGATGAGCAGAATACTTTGAAGAATTACTCTACACGTTCCACAAAGCATTGCGGATATACAACCAGCAGAGGAATTGCTAGAAGTGAAAAGTGATAAACCAAAGGACGAAATCAGGAAAGCCATCATGACATTGAATAATGGGAAACCTGCCGGGCCAGACGAAATACGTGTTGAAGCAATGAAAGCCGACTAAAACACGTCAACTAATATGGAATTATCGAGAAGATCTGGGATGAAGAGGAGATACTGGAGGAATGGAAAGAAGGATATTTAGTAAAATTACCAAAAAAGGGTGATCTTCGAGAATGCAAACGCTATAGGGGAATTATGTTTCTATCTGTACCAGGGAAGGTTTTTAACAGAATCATCTTAGAGAGGCTGAAAACAGCAGTTGACTCAAAACCGAGGAATCACCAGGAAGGCTTCCGACAGGACAGATCATGCACTAACCAGATAGCAGCCCTGCGCATCATAATTGAACAGTCTATAAACTAGAATTTCCTGCATATATAAATTTTATAGACTTTCGACAGCCTAGACCGTGACGCCATGTGGAAGTTGATGAGACATTACGGAATTCCAGAGAAGTTCATCTACATAATCAAATTATGGCAATGACCTGCAGAGTCCTGCATGAAGGGAGTACCACAGACACGTTCGATGTAAAGACAGGTGTGAGACAGCGATGCATCCTACCACCATTTATCTTTCTGATGGCTATTGACTGGACCATGAGAACAGATACACAAGGAAAACAAAATGGCATACAGTGGATTATATGGGAAAAACTAGATGATCTACACTTTGCTGATGATGTGGCTCTTCTTTCACAAAACCACATACACATGGGGTTTAGCAGATCCTGTGACTTTGTGATCCATCATGTAGGACTTGAAACAAAACAGATTTTGCCATATGTGCAAATGTCTTGTTGCTGCCGTTGCTGCATACTCTGAGCAACAAGGATCATGTAGCCAAATAAATTTATCTCAGCCTTCAGGACTACTTCTTTGGCTTTGGCTCTTCCACCGGCTTTCTTGCATTTGCATTGGAGAATGTCTTCAGGTTTTGTTTTGTCATCTTGTCGTGGACAGAGTTGCCCAGAAGGATTTCTGGAGCCGAACTGAACTGAGAAACCACCTTGAATAAATTTCGCATGAACATTTGGGTGTTCGACAGACAGCTGGGTCATCTGAACATAGTTATACGTGAAGTAGCGTGCGTAGTTATGCCTGTCATATGCGAAACACCAGGGGATCATTGCACGAATAAACGCCAGATGTGCTAACAAAATATCGACCATTTCCAGATAGGACAGCCAGAAGTTTGAGATGCTACTATTTCCAACTAGCAGTAATTCAAGGTAGACTTCAAAAAATGCACGATCCTGGAATAATAAGCTTTCACGGGCGCCATATTAAAAAATTGCAATTATATGAATGTCGGCGAAGGTCAAAAAGTAATATATTTCAAATCGCCGTACCTAAAAAACTTATTTTGACGTTAGCTATATGGCTCTATGTTACGTCGATCTTAAGATACGGGAATAATAGTCTGTAACGGGCGCCATCTTTATCTTATATTTGGTGACATTTGTATAAACGGCCGTCATCTTTAAAAAGGGCGGGTGTGAATGTCGCAGAAGGTCAAATGAAACAAATACTTGAAATCCTTGACCCCGAAAACCTATCTATTGCTATCAAATGTATGGTTATAAATGGCGCGCAGTTGTTACAATATGACGAAATTGGCTTTGGTGGCCATTTTTAAAGATGGCCGCCAAGCCAAGAAAGCTACTCATTTGGAAAGGTTATCATATATTTTGTACTTATAGTGATGGAACAAATAATTTACCACTAATTAAGTTTTGCTCCCCCCCCACCAGGTGGTTCCGACATCTGGTCTGGCACATGGACTACATGGTATGAGTAAAATAACGCGGTTTTAAACAACGACGTAAATAAAGCAAATTAACGATTCAAGTAAACGAGTCTCTACTATGCTTGTTATAGGTACGAAAGACGCCAGCTACGTGAGCCAGATACATGTATCCCAGACGCCCTATCGCTCGTCGATAGCGACGTCGCTGCAGTACGGTGACGCTGGAGACGAGACGATCGAGCCGAGCAAGCAGTGGGGTCACGCCTTCAAGACCTTCTGTGAAATGACCACATTTCACGGGCTGCGAAATGTCACTGACTCGACAAGCCACGTCGCTCGCAGGTGAGAGAGTTCTTACAATCTTTGCTGACTGGATTGTCATATGTTAATCAGGTTATCCGCCAGCTGTATGCTAATTTGTGATTTGTCAATGAGGCTATATGCTATCCACTGTGCAATATATGATTAGGTCGCACCCAGGTAACGCTTTAGATCTACTCTACAAAAAACGTCGTGGTGGCAACAATTACGTACCGTCCAATAGCGTTCATCTTGAAAATGGTCGCCATTTACTGTGGTTTCAAAAATAATTCACGCTGCCAACATCGCATAAACCTGTATTTATTGGCAAAACCAACAAGTTTAATGATAAAAGCTTAAGGAAAACCATAAGTATTCAAAACGTATATGAAATTGATTATCACTGGTTACCTTGAAGATACATTCATGTATAATTCAAATACACTAGACATAACAGAAACTAATACAAACTAGTCAATCATACAACATTTGATATTTCCTGAAAGTTGAGGTAATGTTTCTTCGTCCATAAATGATTGTGGGTTCGTGTCATACGTTCTCAGTACTAATTTAACTATCTTATTATTGAGAGCACTCTCATTAACGTGATCTTATATATATATGCACAATCTGCAGGTTTCATTGGATGGAACACCTGTTACAATAACAATGTCCGTGGTAACTCGGTGAAATACCTAACGTTTTCTAAAGAACCATAACCAGTGAATTTTACCAATACTATATCTAAAATTCACTAAGCTTTAAAGCATAGATGTGTTTCGCTGACCACAAAGGCGTCTTAGAGCAACCTGCTTAGAGCCATATTCAGCAAACGTCATGAGGCCTGACTGAGACTCCATAAGAAGAATATATTCTGATAACCACGTCAATAGCCAGTCAGCCGAATATATAAACTGGCCTTTCAACTCCTGTAATGTCCAAGAAGTGGGACACTGGTTTAAGTTTCACCCATATATTGTGCACGCACCCACATTCGCACACGCTCACGCGCACGCACGCATAAACGCACACGCTCACGCTCACGCAAACATACGCATGGGATTTAGAATTATTTAATACAATAAAACATCTTCAAATTGCTTGTTAAATTTTTCACTTTCAATAATAACTGTGTATTTTATATATGTTTAAGTTGATGGATTTTTTATTTACTTTCTTGCTGTATTCCACTTCGAATTGATTTATAATATAACAGAATATTTTAGGTTTGATTGATATTCGATAGTAATCATACTGCAGTTAATACAGTTTATTCCACTTCTCGATAATTCCGTTCGTACAATAAACGCATCGCCAATTTTCGTGTTTTTTTTCTCAGTTTTTGTGACTATCTTATGTAACCGTTTCGTTTTTGCCGGTCGATCTTATTTCAACAAATCCAGTTACGTTGCATGTATCAATATTGATATAGTTCACGTGTTAGTTTCTTCATTGGTTCCAAAGCGTATAGCGTTCGTACATTTCATGTTTCCATGATAGTGTCATATCCAATTCCTTCTGTTTTACATTTCACATTAACCAAAACATCTTCAAATTGCTTTTTAAATTCTTTATTTTGAAGAACTGTATATTTTACATATGTTTAAGTTGCTAGATTGTTTTACTTACTTTCTTACTATATTTATTCTACTTCGAATTGATTTATAATATAACAGAATATTTGAGATATGATTGATATTCGATATAAATCATACTGCTGTTAGTACAGTTGATTTTACACCTCGATAGTTCCGTTCGTACAATGAACCCTTCGCCATATTCACGTTTTTATTGTGTGTTTTTTTCTTCAGTTTTTGTGGCTTTCTTATGTAGCCCTTTCGCTTTTGCCGGTCGATCTTATTTCAACAAATCCAATTATGTCGCATTGATATCGAGACAGTTCACGTGTTACTTTCTTCATTTTTTGGAAAACGTATATCGTTCGTACATTTCATGTTCCTCTGGTAGTGTCATGTCCAATTCCTTCTGTTTTACTTAACACTTTCACCTGGGATGTTTTTAACGCGGAGCGCGGTCGTCGCCTATCTACTAAATGCACGTTTCGCCATTCCGGACAAGCCGACCACAACGACGGTGACCGCAGCGCTGAGCATCGCCGACATTACTTGACATTGTATACTAATGTTATCGACTTGTAAACGACATTTTTGCATTAACGCACATTTCGGTTGTTATATATTTCTTCACGTGAAAAACAAGCAGGTTACAATGACATTTAGTATCAACTGATGTTCTCAGTACAACTTTTACTATCTTACCATCGAGATCACTCTCATTAACACGATCTAATAAACATACACAATCGGCAGGTTTCAATGGATGGTACAACTGTTATAATAACAATGTCCACGGTAACTCAGTGAAATACCTAACGTTTTCTAAAGAACCATAACCAGTGAATTTTGCAAATATAAAATTCACTAAGCCTTAAAGCGTATATGTGTTTCGTTGATCACAAAGGCGTCTTACAGCAATCTGCTTGGAGCAATGTTTAGCAAATTGACTGACTGAGGCTCCATAAGAACAATATATTCTGATAACCACGTCAACAGCCAGTCAGCTGAATATATAAACTGATCTTTCAACTCCTGTAATGACCATGAAGTGAGACACTGGTTTGAGTTTCACCCATATATTATGCACACACAGACAAGTTCCCACGCACGCACACACGCACACATGCACACACGCACACACGCACGCACCCACACACGCTCACGCTCACGCAAACACACCCACATGGGGTTTAGCATTATTTAATACAACAAAACATGTTCAAATTGCTTGATAAATTCTTTATTTTGAATAACTGTGTATTTTATATATATATTTAAAGGTGACATGAACAGGTTGACATAAATGCTATAGTAAATAGAATATAAAATTATATAAAATAAGATAATCATGTAGTCCAAAAAATAAAAATAAATTAGTTTTCATAAAATCAAGCAAGTAAGAATGCTTCCTCGCACACCGCCTCTGAATTTTTGCCTTCGGGAGTTTCCGTGAGTGTGACGTCATATGTGTCATAGAAGCTGGCGGCTGATCGAAGTTGGCCATGTTATTCAGCGGTTGTCGCATATTGGATGATAGCTATGGAAATGCTTCGGCGAAGAATTGTTTGTTTTCGATCGAATGCCAAAGACAAGAAATGAGTGGATTATAAGCAGATAAATCGACTGAATTTGATGACCATCTCATCGCCATCGATATCGCAACTTGAAAGTTGGACTCGCATCTGCTACGTCTTTGTCAGTGTGATCATGTTGACAGCTGTTGTTTCTTGAAGGATACAGCAGTTTGTGGATTCGAATAATACACGTACCAGTGCATTATGCATCATCCTGATTATTGTCAAGAGAACCACAAAAAAGACACGAAGTTTGACGAACGCTAAAACAAGGTAGCGAGCTGCAGCGCCTGCGAAGCCTAAGCCTAAGACAAAGCAACTTGGTTTTGAGTCGAGGTAAGCCAAATCCATAAGAGTGACAAAACTGTTGTACTTGATATATATGTTATACGTTGTTAACCGTATACAAATTACTCAGAATATTTCAATACCAGCAATGAACTCTCAGTTTTTGAAGCGCACATCTGCGAATGGAAAGGACCGTTCGTTAACTGAAGCTGAGCATTTAGCCTTCGCTTCAAAGAATGTCGTTCAAAACCTCGGCTCGACTGTTGTTAATTACTGGCTTGGTAGTTCGCGAACATGTCTTTCTAGCGTGTATACAATATAGCATTAGGCCATGTTGTTGGATATTTATATTTTCTATAACCTGGACTGTTACGTCTTGTTTTGTTGGATATTTGGAGTGTGGGTATATTATAAATGTGTAGAATTTTGCGTGTCATAACATCGCGTCCAATTGCAATGCTTAATTCCGTGACACCTTTGTATTGTGTCGTTTTTTCTTTCGTCTGACTCCTTCGGTAAATGTCTATGTTTTTACTATATGCACTATATCATCGTAATTACATAAATAACAAGGTGCAACTCAAATGTACACTGAATAGTTACTTTCTGCGCTGCAATTAAACTATCAAATACTATTAAGATAAATTTACTTTAATTATGTATTTCATTGACTGCAACATAGTACGGTAAGGGGACACTTATTTCAATCCATCAACAATTATTATGTAATATACCTCAGTGTGCTCAAATTTTAGCAATACCAACAAATATATAAGGTTATATGTTTTTATTATACTGATTGATGTACAGTTGGTTTGTATTTCAGTGTTGCTATTGCTGACAAACCACAGGATGAGGAAACACTATCGTCTTCAACTCTTACGTGTGAACCCTTTCACATTCTCCATTGTGCATAGAACACTGTGCACCAGATAGTGCTGAATAGGAATTTGGAGACACTTGCTGTGAGAGAGCAGTCGAGCATAGATGATTATGTATCAACAAGAAAATTAAATGGAAAATGACAACATGCCTATTAATATTGCATGCTTCATTGGACTGCAATAATAAAAAAATACGTTTTGTTTCTCAATACTGTTGTAGCTTAAGCTCATTCGTTAGAAACATATCACATTTACTAAACATTATACAATACTACTGACAATCATGAATATATATATACTATAATTATTCTCCTGTGATGATACATACCCTACATCTAATTTTGAAAGAAACACATTTACAATAAAAATCAACTGTCAAAAAGTAGGAAGTTATATTAGTATTTTTATAATAAACTTTATGTTGATGCAGGATGTTCACCTTTTTGTTTAATTTTTTAAAACTGAGAATTACTATATTACAAAATACCTTGTATGTATATATTGTATAGTAAAAAAGCTGTTGTGTTTACACAATTTTAGGAATAATATTGTAGTCAAGAAAGTCAACAAACACTTGATAATAATTACTTCTAATGCTGTTTCATCATACATTATAATGATGTATAGCTGGTTGCAAAATCGTGGTGTGGGTCTTTTGAGAAATGTTCTAAAACAATTGTAACTGCACTGACATCATGCATAGTTTGGATTTCTTTTACGTAAATCATCACAGAATGTGACATGTAAACAACCTAGAACATTTACGAACCTATTTTGATAGATATAGCCATTGATGCGCAAACTGATGTGACTAATTACACAGAGATTGGATATTTCACAAGTGTACTACGGATTATGAACGTACACAAATAACAGTCGGACAAAAGCAATGCCTGCTCCCGAAGCTGTCAGCGGTGAAATGTCGACTCGAGCGTGTCGGTCCCGCTTGTCAATATACGTTGCATTGCGGCTATTGTGATTAATTTAGGTTCCTGTTACTGAACATAGGGTCGCCTTATCATCTCTGGATGACATCATCGCAGCAGCCCAAACAAATTATTTAGTGTTTTCAAAAATCGAGCCGCCTTGTCGTCGGAAGTAACAGAAATCTCTGAATCACTCAATGACATTGACAGCGACAGTGTCAGTGAAATCACTGAATCAGTGAATGGGTAGTTTGCACAATTATGTCAGTTGCTCGCATCATATTAATACTATTACACTATGATACAGTTATACGTATAAATGTTGTATTTGACGTGTGATTCTGTATAATGTCATGAATGTTTTGTCAGTTTCCAATAAAACTCGATGTTCGGTCCGTGAGTCTGAAATTGTCGCTGGTCACTGGCGACAACAACAGTCTCAAAATGTTTCTTTTTACATCGTCGTCATCATCGTACATGTCATAAATTTTCTTGAGTGACGTATATTGCCAATGGTTCATCTCTGTATGCGGCAACATTCCTACAAGTTGTCACATTTGAGACAACTCTCCAAATCCGAATCACAAGAATCTTGCGCCGTGTCTTCCATGCTTCCAGTGGTGAGACAGATTTGGGCTATGGCACATATTACGTCACAGTACGTTTCCACGCGGCAGTCAGGCACACTCTTTCATTCGGGATTTCATTCGGAAATCTGTCAGATAGGCTGATTTTTACATATTAAAATGCATGTATATATTAACTAAGGAAACTGTCAGGTATTACATCTGTCTAAATAGCATCATGTTAGTATGTTATTTTCGTGGTTAAAATGGAAAAATGATGTTCATGTCACCTTTAAGTTTCTAGATTTTTTACCTAGTTTCTTACTATATTTATTCCACTTCGAATTGATTTATAATATAACATAATATTTTAGGTCTGATTGATATTCGACAGAAATCATACTGCTGTTAATACAGTTGATTCCACACCTCGATACTTCCGTTCGTACAATGCACGCTTCGCCATATTCACGTTTTTCCTGTGTTTTTTTAGTTTTTGTGGCTATCTTATGGAGCCGTTTCGTTTTTGCCGGTCGATCTTATTTCAACAAATCCAATTATGTCGCATCTATATCGAGACAGTTCACGTCTTAGTTTCTTCACTTTTTCGAAAGCTTATATCGTTCGTACGCCCGTCTACTAAATTCACGTTTCGCCATTACGGACAAGCCGACCACTCTGACAGTAGCGCTGAGCATCACCGATATTACTCGACATTAAATATTACTGTCATCAGCTTGAATACGACATTATTGCTTTAAAGTACATTACGGTCATTACGTATTTTATCACGTCAAAAACTTACATTGACATTTAGTATCAAGGGTGCCCAGATCCTGTAGTTGCAAATGTCAGAGTAAAAGCATCACTCCGAATTTCAACACGTTCAACTAATTAAATCGACCCATCACTGTGCTTCTCTGTTAACGTTCGGAGATAGGATCCATTTTTCTGACATTTCTTCACGTGAAAAACAAGTAGATTACTATAACATTTATGATCAATTAATGTGTGACGATTATTGACACGAATACCGCTGTCAACTCTGACGTCACGCGAGGGTGCCTTTGTCCTGTAGTTGCAAATGTCAGTGCAAAATGCATCACTCCGAAGGTCAACACTTTTAACAAATTAAACAGACCCATCACTTCTCTGCTTCTCTGTTAATGTTCGGAGATAGAAAACGTTTTTCTGAATATCGTGTTACAAAACCGTGCAGATAATTGCATGTCACATAACATTCGACGATGAAACTAGGAAATTACTTTGTTTGATGAAAATGTCGTTAGCATAACCCGGCACGGCATGAATGCATAGGGTGTTGTCATATGCGGTAAAGATGAAAGTAAAATAATGAATACGCTAACGTGTAATATTGTGAGACATTCCTCTAATGAGGCTGCACATATAACCTATAGATGGCCAACATGATTTCGTGTGCTGCTATAAGTATATGAGACTTTACATTTACCTATTTCTATTGCTGAAAACTATTTTCAAGTTCTCAAAATATGCCTTTGAGGAATTATAACCTCAGCCAACTTCAATTTCGATGGAATCTGATAAAATATCGTTTGCGATATAGTTAGTTTTGCAGGAGAACAAGACAAATGTTCCGTTTTTTCTCTGTATAGTTATGTTGCCACGCGACGCATTAACACACTAAAATATTACAACGCCAACTCGATGAAACGGTAAGATGTTACGACGCCAACGATTGTAGCATTTTGCTATTTGTGAGTGTTTAAATCTACTTTCCTTAGGTTTAATTTGGTAACTGAGGACGGTCAAGCCAATAGATGTTACGACGCCGACGAAATAAAATACGAAAGTGTACACTACATCTATACACTACTCGTGACATTTGTATTGTTCGTAAATAAATTATATCAGTTTAGTTTGGATGCCAAACCTCAGTTTTTTATTTCACGAAGAAATTTTGAAATGTGGTGTTCCAATTCTATCTAAACGTGATAACTTCTAGGATCAATTGCCTTTAAACCCAATCCGACATGTCCGTCTATTGCAGGATTCTCTGGATCACAATCGTGCTAACCAGCACCGCGATATTCGGCTATCAATGCCAGAACGTGGCAGAACACTACTTGCTCCGCCCTGTCACAATGAAGATCTCTTTGTCACGACAAGGACCAGTCGATTTTCCTGCCGTAACCATCTGCATTCAAAACGCCATCAGGTATTAAACATCGGTGTTGACATCCAACCATCTATGGTATTTTGGTCTATTGGTAGTTTCAACGCTTCACACATTTCAGTTTCGGTATCCGTGTGTTAGTCAAGGTTTCTATATCATACTAATTGTTTACGACATCCCATGGACATTAACTTATTAAAATATCCCACTTGCTTATATACATTCTATGAAACCTAAACACCAACAAAACACGCAATGGCAATTTTAAACGAGAAGCGGTGTGTGAGTGTATTTTGCCAACACAAGAAGCTTTAAGTGATTGACATTCATAGCCCGAATTATTTTTTTAAACAAATACTTAAATAACTGCGATTTTGAAATTCAACACGGCTAGCGTCAGTTACTCTTCCATGACTGCAATCACGACTTCTTTCACTCACTGGTATGTGTAGAAATATCCAGATAGGTGTGACTTTCTAACCAAGAATTGCCCACATAATACCCTAGCACATGCCTGACTATTAATCGACCTATGTGGTGTGCCTCTGTTGATAGTCAGACAAACAACGGAAAGACTCACAGTAATTAGCCCAACAAAAGACGCAATTGCAATCTTGAATGTAAAGCGGTCTCTGAGTGTGCCTCCCATCACAAAAACCTTTATTTAAAAGTATTTGTTAACAAAAACCTCCCCGAGTTATTGTTAACAAATATTTAAGTAACGGCGATTTTGAAATTCAAGATAGCCGCCGACTGCCACTCGTCCATGATTACAATCACGACTGGTGTGTGTAGAAATATCCAGATAGGTGTGACTTTCTAACCTAGAATTGCCCACATATGATACTAAACTTTATCACTGTTTTCTTTTCGAATCCCGCGTGTTCTTCTAAATGTCGGTTACTTTATCTGGTACACGCCCTGACCACGTTGACGGTGGTCGTTGTAGATTTGTGGCTGCTGCAAAAAAAGGATCGTATTTTTGGTTGGACGACATGTACAACCAGAACAACATCTCCACGTTCGACTACGCGAAGTGGGGCGTCGGCAACTTGTCGATGCTCGACATCTACCTTCAATATCGACATTTCAAAGAGATATGATTGCGTCGTAAGTTTCTCAACAGCATGACGACTCATAATGATAAATATAACTGTTTGTTGTTTCAACAGTGGCTACAGAAATGCTTCAACTTCAACACCACAATCTCTGCAGGAGGCAGACCTGTCAGCAACTGCGATTTGCAGACGATGTAGATCTTCTTGGAGGAAGCGACAACGAGCTCCAAAATCTCATCAATAGACTAGTGGATAGAGCAGGCGCTTACGGCTTGGACGTAAGCAACGAAAAGAGCAAGGTGGTGGTCAGCAGCACAGGAAACATAACTGTTGACATCACGATGAACGGCCAGAAGCTGGAGGAAGTGGATGCGTTCAAATATCTCGGCTCCACACTCACCAAAAATGGACGGTCGGACAAAGAGATCCAGATCCGAATAGCCCTTGCGACAGCAGCAATGACCAAACTCAGTAAGATATGGAGAAGCATAATATCAGCTCCCCAACTAAGATCAGACTGTACAGAGCCCTTGTTGTCTCCATCCTGCTCTACGGCTGCGAAAGTTGGACACTGACGGCTGCAATGACGAAGAAGATACAAGCGTTTGAGACCAAGTGCTTGTACGCCTGCTGCACATATCTTGGGCCGAGCACAAGACCGATGACTTTGTCCGAACACCGATCACTGCCCTGGCAGCCCTACATATCTTGGGCCGAGCAGAAGACCGATGACTTTGTCCGAACACCGATCACTGCCCTGGCAGCCCTACATATCTTGGGCCGAGCAGAAGACCGATGACTTTGTCCGAACACCGATCACTGCCCTGGCAGCCCTACATATCTTGGGCCGAGCAGAAGACCGATGACTTTGTCCGAACACCGATCACTGCCCTGGCAGGCCCACAGGAGCCATTCCACGCAACAGTGAAGAGAAGAAAGTTGGCATGGTACGGCCATGTCACACGCCACGATTCCCTTGCCAAGACAATCATTCAGGGCACTCTGGAGGGCAGTAGACGTAGAGGCAGGCAAAGGAAGACTGGCTGAACAACATAAAGGAGTGGACCGACCTTGACGTCCAAACGCTACTGAGACTTGCGCTAGACCGCCCCGGCTGGAGAGCATTCGCTGCCTCTGCGTCCCTCATGTCTCACCGTAAGACCTGACAGGTCTCGGGATGAATTGAACTGAACAGTAATGCTGATTATGACAACCATGTTAATGATAATTATTTTACAGATACGTGTGAACTGCTACTTGGTTACTGTACCAGTGGCAATAATCTACTTTACGTGGATTAGGATCACACGTTAAAAACAGTCAATGTGACGACACGATACTTGTTTGAGGCGTTCTTTAACCCCTTACACTTGCATGTCATTGTTTCGTTAGCTGTCGGTGGAAGGGGACGCCGTGCAGTCACGAAGACTTCGAATTGACCTTAACTGATGCCGGCGTGTGTTACACGTTCAACTCCCGGGTCAGCGCCAACTCAAAGGTCAATGCAACTGGTAAATAATCCGATTTTCTGAAGCAATCACGTGTGCACTGCTGAAGCCAGTTTAGATGGGCGCCTACCATGAAATTATAGAAATGAAAGATTAACTTTAAAAATTCATTTGAAATATGTTTTACTCTACAAATATTACAGTATATTCATAGTTGGTCATAATAAAAAAATGTATTATTGTCCACACGCAACACTTTGATTAATTTTACAATTTTATGTGTTCTTATTAATCACAATAACATTTTAGTTGATGCGGTCACGATATCAGTATTTATCAGATGTTAGGAAACACTTAGCACTTTCACATGTACTCTCTAAACAGCGTAACGCGATCGCATAGAAATGCGATTGTTAAAACGTATTTTAAAAGTATGAACAGAAACAACCGAGTCAGGCATGAGCTGCAATACTCGTTGTATGTTCAAAATGCCGAAGGTCGAAGAGAAAGTGAAGTTCACGTCGATCGATAGACCCGAGTAATGTGAGTGTAAACTTATTAAATAATATATGTTTAGCTGTTGTATAGGCGTAATGGTAGACGTAAGTCTATTGCGTCAGCAGCTGCTTTATATTGCCAAATAACTTAAGTACTTGCCACACGCGCTTGGTTTCTGCGATTGTTAAGGTACATTTTACGTTGCGAAGAAATTGATTTATCCTAAAAACTACTAAGAACCATTGTTATAGGGGTATTTCGAGAAAAACCATAAAGGTATTACATTTCATACGTGGGGTCATAGATTAATCCCTGAACGTTTGGCGCACGATGTTCAAGCTGTGTCGGAAGAAAACGTTAAGATAAAGCTAGCTCGATTATAGTTAGATTACGAAAAGCTAATGAATTTGTCGGCAAAAGTTAGAATTTTTACCATTTAAACATACCCATCTCAAACATTTCTTATAAAAATATCATAGAATTATATTTTTATGAACACCCTAAAATGTTCACATTCATGATGTCTTCAACAGCTTTGTAATGTGCCGCCTTCGGCAGTCATGTGACGTTGCTGGTGATTGTCACGTGACAGCAGCTGTAGGAGTGTCGCAGGAACATTGTAGCCGGTATACAAAAATCCCACCAGCACAGATCTGTTCTTCAATTTCAGTTTCAATCGTTATCTGGAACACAATCGATCAGTGGTTAGAACCCTGGCGATCAGAGCAGAGCAACATATAACTTTCGAAGAAGATAATGCGATCAAAACATCACACGTCAAAGGTACACTGAAAAACCAATAAGTACGGAGAGTAGATGTTCAACAAACCAAGAAATTGGATTAAATAAAGTATAACTACAATTGTATTTTCTTATACCACCATGAACTGTTATTTTTTATAAATGGTCGGTTTCCTTTAGGAGTCAAGAACGGACTGCAACTGGTGATGAACGTCGAACGGTACGAACACATGAAGGGTCCACACAATGCAGTGGGACTGAAGCTTCTTCTGCACCATCAAGATGACGTACCGCAAGTGGAAGACTTTGGCGATAACATCCTAGTGGGAATGCATACATTTGTTGGAATAAGCCTCTCGAAGGTAAGTATGGTTTTGTTCATTGTTCACAAAATATCCTAGTTTTCATTAATCTATACTTGTATGCGAATGACAGAATGATGTAATTGATGCTTGCACAGAACATGTATGTGTGTGTGTGTGTGTGTGTGTGCGTGCGTGCGTGTGCGTGCGCGTCCGTGTGTGTGCGTAACTATCCCAGTGAAAGCGTGCCTTTGAAATAACATTTTAGTGTGATGTGTGAATTTTTGGCTGGTTCAAATAGGGAAAGAAGGACGTAAAGAATAGGATATGTTATGTTAAGTAACATCACAAACCTCTGTCGGTAGTGTTTACAACAGTCTAGCCAACGACAACATCAACTTTCTGGATGATTGTGACATATTTGAACAATAAGTGTCTTTATTCTAGACGCGCCAAATGTGTTAAATTTATAACGTTTGTGGCAAAATATATGGATAGCATATTATGTTAATTAAATTGTCAACCACGATTATACGATTTCACGCACTTATACCAACTCTTTTGCAAGAAATGGAACAACGGGAGAGTCGATACCAGGCGAAACGTATACGTTTTTGTAACTGTTGAGCCAAGACTTATTTTAAAATATCATTGTTGTGGCATCATTGCTAGTACACCGACCACTTACCGCTGAAGCAAAATATTTGTTTAACAGCTATTCTATGTCTGCTGGTGGGACTGTTAAAAACATGTTATGTTAATTGTGTTATGTTATTTATGTTAACTCCATCGCTTTATTGAGAATGCTTCACATCTAGTTTGACAGGAAACACATGGTCAAACATGTGCATTTGCCATATAATTACTCACCCCACAAAAACAAATTCGATATCATTGCAAAGCAATATTTTCTATTTAGTCAGAAATATCAACGTTATTTTCTACGTGTAACATAAGCAAACTTATAACATTAGACATGGTGCGATATGTGACGTGAAAGAAATGCAAATAAATACGACCAATTTAAACAACCAGCACACTATTAAACCGTGCCTTGACAGCTGATGAATTTATATTTCACATTACTGTTTATCTATCATATGTACCAGAAAACCAACAGAAATGTGAAATGACTAATATTACAGAGACTCGAGATGTTGCAAGAAGGTCTGTGTGTTTCACGAATTGGACGTGTAACTTCAAACACCTATCTATGGCAGGAATAACCATATTAAGGTGCCCCATGTTTTGTTTTCAAATCTTCAATATGTCTATTGCATCATATTATGAAAAGAAAACGATAGATGAAAGTCGCCAGAGTTTCTGAGTCCAGGTTTCGTGAGAATCGACCATACACACACACACACACACACACACACACACACACACACACACACACACACACACACACACACACACACACACACACACACACACACACACACACACACACTCACACACACACACACACACACACACACATATATGTATATATATATAAATATATTATACGCAACAACAAAAAAATTATGAACGACACATATTTGAAATGATTAGTACCAGAAATGTGCAACAAGATAAATTGAAAAGCAGAAAGGCGAGACAGTGATAGTTTAAAATTCCGTTGTCACTCGGAGTCACAACTCTGTTGTATTTCGGTAGGAGACCAACATGCCGCCTCCACACGGTGATTGTGTGAAACATGGAAAGCTGCGCTACTTCGGTCGTTACTCGCAGGCGGCCTGCTACAGGGAATGCATCACTGACTTCGTTGTTGATACGTGTGGATGCAGAGATTACTACATGCCGCCTTTTAATACAGGTTAACAATCTTTATTTTCCTTTCTTACGCCTATTTAGCTAATAACATCATATTAAAATGTTATATTTAATGTTATGTTAATAAACGTAACATATTTATCATCTAATCATTTACATGGGTCGAGAAGAAATTAGGTAACTTTCGTCTTTTAGAATGTAATGTGTGTGCATGTTTTTGTTTTCTTACGCTGTTACGTGTTAAGTATTGCAACTGACAACACAATACCGTATAATACACGGCATCATTAACATAGCCTACTTGGTTTCCCGCCCATCCCGTCTGTTCAAAGCAAGGTGTAGCAAGCATCCTATCAGCATAAACAACAATGCGTTACTCTGTTGATTACAGAAGCGCCGCCCGTGTGTAACGTGTCCAGATACACGAGCTGTCTGCTGCCAGTACGGCAAGTAAATGAATAATTTTGAGGAATCGTGCACTTTTTGGTAACAACACGAAACTTGGCACATAGTTAGAACTCACCAAGATAACACAGTAAGATATATTAAAATGACAATATTTAAATATATCAGATTGTCACATACGGTAACAGGACTTACATATGCTACTTTATACGCATAATATACACGCATATACGTGTTATTTTTGTGTTTATTTTAACACAAAATAAGATTATTAGATTTATGTTAAATGCTCTAACGCGGTTTCGTGTTGGTGCAAATGAATTTAAATACGATTAATTACTCCCTGTTGAGCAGTTAAAGTTTGGCAACATTCTAAAAAAATATCAATGGTAATGCCCAACCATAACTAAGAAATAATATCTGCATTGTTCATTACATATTTAACACAAGAGGAAATTAATTACCGTGTGTTATTCCTAGGTTAAAGGGTTCAGGACAAACTTCGTTTATATATACAGCCATAAACCACTGGAATAACTTACCAATTGCAATAAACCAATGTTAGTTTAACAGTGGTTTTAAAAAACAGGTGAATTCTCTTTTATATACTGTTGTTATTTAAATTTATAATGTATATAAATTTACTAAATATACTCAATCAAACCCATCGATCAATCAATACAGTGTTGAAAGTTATCTGGCAACAATTAATTGTTAGCATTAGATGTTACAACATGCATTCTTAATTTTACTAAGTCATGTTGCTTAAGAATATCTAACTTACACAACAGTTTATTAACAGCAAGTAAGGTGTCAATGTAGATACGATTATAGTTAAATAACTTTAAACGGCCATGCGTTTTGGTCAAGAGGCCTGCAATCCACGTTGTTCCATCATTTCGCTAACTTAAAACGATGTTCATACACAAAGTGTTACTGTCGTGAAAGTTCTTTCACCTGTTAAGGCTTTTTCAAAATATACGATTTGGTGACGCATTAACATTATTCGTGATTTGCGACAAATATTCAGATCGTTTTACTGCAGAAGTGTATGTTGGTGGTTTCTGGACCATGGCCTCGTTTGGCTTCGCATTTGGAATTTTCTATCGTGAATATAAATACAGTCCCGACTAAACCCCCCGAAATATATCCTTCTTGACCTCTTTGTAGGTCCTATATAAGCCGTTGTTTTCCGATTAAAAACAGAACAATTATCTCCTTCCAAGGTTAATTGTAGTAAGTGTTAGTAAATTGATACAATAATTGATAAGGTAAATAAATTACTGCAAAACGTATTAACACATTAAATGTAACATTAATTTAGATGGTTTGTAGGTGAAGAATGTCAATGCCTAATTAGAGATCCATAACATTCTAGAGTTTGTGGGCATTTTAATTAGAGAAATCCCCAAATAGTTGCCTAACAGTGATGTAACGTGCATTCTCTTTCTTATTTAAACGTCGTTTATCTTTCAGAATCACTCAACGCAAACCTGTCGACCTCGTGCGTGTGTCCGCCGGCGTGTGGCATCGTGCACTACAAGTCGTCCATGAGTTACGCGACCACCAACGAGAACACCAAAAGTCAGTACGACTTGTCTGATAAGTTCCTCAACAGAGTGGGGAAGCATCTGAATGAATCTATCGACGCTAAAGAGAGCACAATGCCAGACAGACGGCGAGCTAACATAGAGGAGGCTACACGAATCCGTAGGGGGCTACAAAAATTCTCCAATTTACGTGATATTTTAAAGATTTACTGGAGTAGCACCTTCATACGTAGGGATTTCTTTGACAGCTATCGTCTTACAATGGAATACGGATTAGACAACATGCACGCAATCTTAAAGAAAGACCTGATCGCCAGTTGGGATAAAATGAATTTGCATGACTGTACATCAGGCTCTTTCGAGCTGTCTACAATACTGAGAAATAATTCAGAAAATTAGATTGACCAAGAAAGTTGGCGGGCTGCATTACGTCTGCGGTTGAAAGAAAAGTTGATCTCTTCGAAGAGAGCAATGGATGACTTGGAACGACTGCACTACGCGTACATCAATGTCGTCCCGTTGACGAACTACACTGCGACTGCGAATGGTACCTACAAGACGTTGTATCGAACCACGAAATTATTCAAGCAAAGCAGGGGAATATATAAGACATACACTCGACTCAGCCGACACATTAAGAAATATATAGAAAGTATCGCTGGGCTGCTTCGTGTTTGTAAAGCTGGTGATCACGAAATTGGAATAAAACATGGATATAGCAATTACAGCAACGGGTTCTGGCAAGCATCAGTCGACTACGACAGGAACCTAAGATCGTATGAGTCGCTCGTCATACGACAACCGCTTCAGCGAATTGCAAAGAGTATTCGTTTTTTAGAAAACTTTAAATTATACGGATTTCTAAAAGAGTTGACGCTTCCTGATAAATATACGAACACAATTATTACCAGAATGCGCGATCGACAGCTTGCGTTCGTACGCTTATCGAAGAAGATTACAAGATATATCAATAAATTGGCGAATGGAGAACATGCCAGTAAGTTGTCCTATGCCCGTACGCTTACGACGGATACAATGAAGGAAATGCTTGAAGATTATACAGCAAGTTTCATTCCGACAACACAAGAACTGATACGTAAACTGTGGTTCGATTTAAAAGATCTTAATTGGGTGCATTGCAAAATGTGCTTCATCGCCGCACGTGATCCTTTGTTGAAGGCGTTTTATACTAAACTGTACGACCGCTACCAGAAAACTACACCTTCGGACAGGATTGCGATGTCTAAATATTTCAGGTTTAGCAATGACAGTGCATTGCTTTCGATGCTAGTGCGAAATGAAGTCAATGATGTCGCGGCATGTCGTAGGGATCAAGACATGCGGTTGACCAAGTTCAACTATACGTTATTACGGAATGTAACACCGTTGAAGGACGAGATGGGCAATGTGGAATCCTTCCTACAAAAGACACGATTGGACGGGCATTTGTTCAGGTATTTCTTTGTCATATTAACATGTACGCGTCTAACATATTTAAGCACATCTACTGCTACAACTACACACCCTTACGTAACCAGGCAATAAACAACATCGTCCGATGGTACGAAACTTTGCAATTTAATCACACACGATATAGGTGAAGTATAAACTATCATCTATTTGTTATACTGACAACAAATTCAAACCATCTTTTGGAATTCTTTCAGTCGCAGCTTTCTGCAGCTGAATATCTACATGCGCGACCTTCGTGTCCGGGAATACGAGCAGCTTGAAGCCTACACACTGATTGATTTGTTTAGTAAGACTTATTTGTTTTATTATCAATTTTTAAGGCATTAACGGTAGATATAGCTGTGGTTTGCAACATTATTCAACAATTTCATGACTTTGATGTTCCAACAATTGAAATGGTCCCCTTTCTTTGTTCCAAAAAGTTGATTCAGCTAAATAAATAGTAATGTGTGTGTGTGTGTGTGTGTGTGTGTGTGTGTGTGTGAGTGTGTGTGTGTGTGTGTGTGTGTGTGTGTGTGTGTGTGTGTGTGTGTGTGTGTGTGTGTGTGTGTGTGTGTGTGTGTGTGTGTGTGTGTGTGTGTGTATGTGTGCGGCCGTGCGTGCGTGCGTGTGTGTAATCTAATCCTCACCATCATGAAATATATGATATACGGTCTCCGAAAACAATGCTTCCAAAATCACAAACAAAAATTTATTAGAGTTGTACGATGTATATTATACGTTCGAATGTTTCAATAAAAGGTATTATCCACACAATCAGTGGTAGACATTTTAAAGGGAATAAAAACATATATTGCTCGAATTCATGTTATATTACATCCTGCTATCTATTTCCACGTCCACCAAGCCAAAAAAAAAAAAAATTCAATGAATTAGAAATTCCACATTTTATGGTGTGCATCCGGAAATTTTCGAATATGCATATTTTTGGCGCGCTTTTCGGGATGCCGAGATGTGACGTTACTTATGACTCAAACTCGCATCAGGCCGACCCTTTCCATGCATTCAGAGCATGTTTACAAATATAGCTTTTGGGTCGAAACGAGCGTCAGAACGAGTTATTGTGCAATATTCCGACGTACTACAAACACTAGTCACCATAGAGGAACAAGCAGTTATCTTACGGTTCCACATGAATCGAATTTTATTCAAAACAACGAATGCGAATGGGCCTACAAGTCGACTAGGTTTCGCCGAGCTTGGGCTCGTTTTCAGAATAACTATATCGAATGCAACCAACGGGAGATAATCTACACCAATAAACATACATAGCAAACATATATTGTATCCAGCTACGTAAAGTAACGTGTATAATCTCATAATATCACTAGAATATCGATATATGGCCGAGTTGTACAATTTATCATAACAACTGAAATCAGTCAGAGAGTTTCCGTTGGTCCCGCTAGCTCAGTGGGTAGGCGCGTTGGTTACGTGTTTATTTTACAATCGGGCGACGCCGGTTCAATCCTGACAGCATGCAAACTATTTTTTTCTTTACACTTTTTTTTAATGTTTTCACGAAGTAATATAAACAAAATCATTTTCTACTATAATGCACTGTTTGTAAATAATTTTTATTTTTGTAGTAACTATTTATTCGCCACAAAAATTAAAATATGGTCATTATATAACGATGTTTCTAAATTTTATTTATCCAAACAAATATAATGTCATGGATATATAATTTATTAATTGTAAATATATTGTACGGTAATATATTGTAATTATATATGTGAAAACATATTGAGATCTGTCTGGATAAATACAATTTAGAAACATCATTATATATAATTACCACATTTTCATTTTTGTATAAAATGATTTTGTTTATATTACTTCGTGAAAACATAAACAAAAAAGTGTAAAGAAAATCAAAGGTTTGCATGCTGTCAGGATTGAACCGGCGCCGCCCGATTGTAAAATAAACGACAAGTAACCAACGCGCCTACCCACTGACCTAGCGGGACCAAGGACCAACGGAAACTTTCTGACTGATTTCAGTTGTTATGATAAATTCAAGGGGGCAGATTCAGACTATTTAGGACAATTAATTGTAACCCCGGAAATGGTAGCTAAGAAAATAAGGAATATGAAGGATAATAAATCACCTGGAGTGGATGGGATTCCGCCCAAACTACTATTGGAAATTGTAAAACAAATTAGCGTACCGCTTGCAACAGTTTTCAATTTGTCATTAGACGAAGGAGTGGTTTCTTTAGAATGGAAAGAGGCAAACATTATACCGTTATTTAAAAAAGGTTCGAGAAACAAGTCAGAGAACTATAGACCAGTGAGTTTAACATCACTGATTTGCAAATTATTAGAAAGACTAATTAAAGATCACATTGTGGATTTTCTTGTTAAACATAACTTGATAAACCCATCTCAACATGGGTTTTTTTAAAAGCGAGGTCATGCTTAACAAATATGTTATGTTTTTTTGAAGATATCACTAAGTGGGTAGATGAGGGATCACCAGTAGATATCGTCTACTTAGATTTTCAAAAAGCTTTCGACAAAGTACCACATCAAAGATTACTGCTTAAACTAAAGGCCCATGGCATAGGAAATGGTATAATAAACTGGATAGAAAAATGGCTGATTGACAGAAAACAACGTGTAGTAGTTGATGGGGAGGCTTCAAACTGGAAATCGGTATTAAGTGGGGTACCACAGGGATCAGTACTAGGACCAATATTATTATTAACATATATCAACGATTTGGATGATGAAATAACAAGCAAGGTGTTGAAATTTTCGGATGATACAAAAGTGTTTAGAAGGATTAAAAGTGATGGAGATAGACAGCATTTACAAGATGATCTTGACAGGTTGATCAAATGGTCTGAAAAGTGGCAAAGGCTGTTCAATTTTGGGAAATGTAAATGCCTCCACACAGGACATGGGAACGAAGATGTAGAATATACAATGGGGGGTACTGTACTAAGTACTACTGTAATAGAAAAGGACTTAGGGTTAACCATTAGTGCTGATTTGAAGGTTTCAGAGCAGTGCGGAATTGCAGCTTCAAAGGGAAATCAAATCCTTGGATTAATTAGGCGAAATATAGCGTATAAGGAAAAATAACTAATAATACCGCTGTACAAAACAATAGTGAGGCCTCATTTAGAATATTGTATACAAGCGTGGAGGCCATATCTCAAGAAGGACATAGGTATGCTAGAAAGAGTACAGAGGAGAGCGACTAAAATGATATCAAATCTGAAGGATCTTAGTTATGAAATTCGCCTAAAAGAATGTGGTTTAACAACACTAGAGACCATGAAATTGAGAGGAGATCAGACAGAAGTGTTTAAAATAATAAATGGTTATGAAAATATTGATAGAAATATATATTTTTTCAGTTAAGAAAGATTACATTAGCAAAGGAGCAGTGTAGATTAGATATAAGAAAGTTCTCATTTTCACAAAGGACTGTAAATGAATGGAACAGATTATCTGCTGATTATGTTGGTGCTAATAGCGTGAATATGTTTAAAAATAAAACCTACACATACCTCAGCAGGACGGGATACACATATATAAAAGGGTTGGACTCTCGATAAGCCAAAGGGCTACCTTGTCCACCTGCCACCTAGAGTTAATTCTCTGGGTGGCAATCTTGTTAAATCTTGTTAAATCTTGTTCGTCTTACATTCCCTGGCCAGTTTATGTTCAAGCTGTCTGCGTGCTCTTCTGATTGCATTTTGAGCTGTGTTCCTGCATCTGTTGTAGATCTGGTAGTCTTCCCCTTCCTTTGTATTTAGGTATCGGATCCACGAGCTGTGTTTCCTTCTTACTTTTCTCAGGGCAGCTTGAGTCATCCACTCTGGCTTGGCTCGGGCATTGTCGGTAATGGTATAGTTGATGATTAATTTGTGTGTGTTTTTAATATACATTTACTTTATTGTACAGCGCATCGATCCGCTAAACGGGATTTAGCGCTTAATAACTATATTATTATTGTATTATTATTAATATTAAATTCCGAGCAATAATCAGAATGCTCCCAAATGGGGTTTGAAAGGGGTTAGGCATCTCAAGCAAAAATACCCTAGCATTTTCTGGAAATGTTATAAATCCAAAACTAATAAAACAAGTATTTGGGGAATTTAATAAATATCATACAAACCCAACATATTTAACAACAACAGGAGATGGAGAATAAGCTAATATTCTTGCCGGTTAGGCCTAATTCTCCGACGCATTTACTACAGAGCATCCAGTATATAATCAAACGAAACCTATTTGGTGTGTGGTGTGCTACAGGTAGGCATACGGTATATGTGTGAAAGGGGTCGTCCCATTACGCTCTTGTTGCTCTTGTTGCACGAACAAAAACCCCTGGTTCACCAATGGTTTAAAACGTGTCTGTGTGAAGGAAAATAAGTTAATTAAACCTTTTATAGTATCTAGATCTGTGGAAGCATAACAAAAATATAAATCTTACTGTGACCCTGTGACTGATATGTGACTGGCAATAGCCCAAGTCTTTTACAGTAATTTCCCATTATAACGGTTTGCTGTGAATATACGTTAAACAATTGTAACCCTTTTATAGAATCGCATAAACTGCCCTTTAGGGCGCTGCCTTGGCAATCTCCTATCTTGGCGGTAGTCACTGTGCGCAAGTACGGGTGCGCAGACGAAGTTTTGTTGTCATCCTTTTTCCGCGTAGCCTCTCTTTCCGGCGGGAAACCTTTGTTCTTTTGTTTCGATTTCACTTTGTATTGCTAGGGAGACATGTACGTTTCGGAACGCATCACTGTTGTATTCATTCTTTCGAATGTATATTGTGTATTAATAGCGTAACCATTGAAGTATTGACTTATAACTACTCATGGACTTGGTGTCAGGATGCTCCGATTGCTACAGTTAAAGTTAGGCGCCGACAGCAGCCAGCTAGCGCTTGTTTATAGCATATTGTCCTAACGGATATGTTGTTGAATGTAAAGTGTGTTAGAAAGAATGATTGGCGGAATGCGTTATAGAATTAGCACAGCGGTGACATTATATCGCGCTGTGGTGTTAGGTTTCCGTGCATAATCTTAGTAGTAACGTATGGGATTAGTACCCAGTAAACAGAGTGGTGTTTCCTCTGTTGCCACTAGAAGGCAATATTCGTCATGTTACCATGTTAAAGCGTTAGTGCTGCATAGTGGATGTCTTACAATGAGTGACATTCGAGTCTTATCTTTATTAGTGAACGTCATATAGTAAGATGAGTATGTGATTACGATTGTACATACAGTCATACTGATATGCACTATTGATTTAGTTGATGGTGGCGATTAATGGTATTACACGTACCCCGTATTACCCTAGAGGCATAGGCTTTAGTAATTGGTTGGTTTACAGAAATATATAAAGAACATGTGAATCCAGAGACCGGTGTTATATTACACTGTGATGTTGCAACAACAGGACTCATGGGGCGTTTATTCTAAGTAAAGACTTGTATGTCTATGTTGTGAGCCATCAGGCTACTTCGACTCTATCTTTATTTCTAAGTTGTGAGCCATCAGGCTACTTCGACTCTATCTTTATTTCTCCAACGTTTGACATGTTAACGTTTGTTCTTATTATGTCTTGGCTGAGAACAGGCTACTGTTTGGTTAGGAAAATCGGACGTGATAGTTAGTTGCGGCATGATAATAATAATGTGTGTTTTATCCGTGACAGACATCAGAGTTCTGAGTAGCAGTCGCCGTTTCGGCCGTTTCCATTTTCGGTTCAAGTTAAACAGTCATCAATTTTAGTTAGTCTGCCATAAGACGCTATTTCTCAGTTGTTCACAGCGAATAAAGCTGTTAAATATATTCTGTTTGCCTTAGTGAAATTCGATTTGTTTTGGGGACCCGCGGAGTGCCGCAGGTCACATTACAAAAACAAACAAACTTACATCTATATTAAGATTTAGTGAGAAAACATGCTATCTGTGTAATATTTTGGTCAAACCCTTTGTCATGTAACAGTATTTGTCATACGCAATTTGTACTTACCAAGTTTAGTGCAGTTGATAGCCTGCTTTCAAAGTGTTTTGAAGTGATACTCCCTGTGTAAGTGATATCAACTTTAAACAACCACCAAGGTGGTTGTTTAAATTTTCGCGAGATTAACCCCAACTTTTTTTCTCTATCTAACCTAATTAGATATTTTTACCCGCTAGATGGCGCTATCATGTGACGTAGTACTCCGATTATCCACTAGGGGGCGCAACGCCGGAAGTGACGTCGTACCGGAAGTTACTTGACTGTCATGGCAGCCTCTACTAGGGACGCTACGTCGGAAGTGACGTCGCACCGGAAGTTACTTGACTGTCATGGCGGCCTCTACGCTTCCGGTATTCCGGGAAGTGTGGCCGGTAGATGGCAATACTCTGACTAATTACATTGGCGTCCGTTGAGTGACGTCGGGAATCATGATGGTCACCTCTTTGAATGAAGTCCTGTCAGGTGGTTGTCCTTACATGTTATTGACATAGTCGTTTTCGATCATAGCAGTTTTCAAATTCGCTTGCTATGGCAGCCTCTACTAGGAACGCTAGGTCGGAAGTGACGTCGCACTGGAAGTTACTTGACTGTCATGGCGGCCTCTATGCTTCCGGAATTCCCAGAAGTGTGTCAACGAATAGAGATCTATCATGGCCGGTAGATCGTAATACTCTGACTAAATACATTGGTGTCCGTTGAGTGGCGTCGGATGTCGCCTCTCTCATGAACGTGCACAGTTTTTGTGTTAAGGGAAGTCACGTGATGTACGTTCGGTCTGATTGGTTATGCAAATGAGATGACGCCGAAAACTAGTGTATATACCATACTTCCGACGATTCCGGTCTTTCCTTTTTCGACTCTCGAGAAGGTCGTATCGTGTCTGATCGCTCGCACTAGTTGTAAATATAGAATTGTTACGTTGTAAAGACGGATGTTTCATATACATATGTTTTCCGTTAAAAGAAGCGATACCTCATACGAGTCCTATGGTCGTCTCGTTGGATGTGAATCCGAACAGATGATCGTCTCTTGACATGAAGGTATGTGAAGTTTGGTTCTTGTCGCTCGTTAATCTAAGTGTTTGGTGTTTCGTTTGTCCGACAAGTTTGGATGTCTCGTCCGTAGTCTCTTGCAATGTCTCGGCCGTAGTCTCGTGCGCTAAGTTTGGTAGAGATGTCACGCGATAAACTGACGAATTTGCTCCAAAAAGGAGGAATTTGACGCGATAACCTGTCTATTTGCTTTGCTTTTCTCCCTTTTTGAGGGAATCTCACACGATAACCCGTCTATTTGCTTTGATTTGCTCCCTTTTGAGGGAATCTCACGAAATAACCTGTCGAACTTGCTCCAAAAAGAAGGATTTGACGCGACAACGCATCGCATTTGCTCCAAGAAGAGGGTACGATGTCACGCGATAACCTGTCGAATTTGCTCCAAAAAGAGGGATTTGACGCGATAACCTGTCGAATTTGCTCCAAAAAGAGGGATTTTACGTGATAACCCGTCGAATTGCCTGAAAGAGGTGAGATGTCACGCAATAAACTGTCGAATTGCCTGTTCTTCCTTCCTTTTTCCTTCCTTTTTCCTTCTATCCTTCCTTCCTTTCTTCCTTCCTTTTTTTTCCTTCCTTCCTTCCTTTTTTCCTTTCTTCCTTCTTTTTTTCCTTCCTTCCTTTTTTCCTTCCTTCGTTTTTTCCTTCTTTCCTGCCTTCCTTCCTTTTTTCCTTCTTTTCTTCCTTCCTTCCTTCCTTTTTTCCTTCCTTCCTTCCAAAGTTTGATGTTTCGTTTGTCCGACTAGTTGGTCTAAGTTCAATTCGTGCAACCTGTTGGGCTAAGTTTAGTGTTTCGTTTGTACGACTAGTTGGTCTAAGTTCAATTCGTGCCACGTGTTCGGCTAAGTTTAGTGTTTCGTTTGTACAACTCGTGTCTATAGTTTGATTCGTGTAGCGTGTTGGTCAAAGTATAGTGTTTTGTTTGTCCGACTAGTTGGTCTGAGTTCAATTCGTACAACCTGTTGGGCTAAGTTTAGTGTTTCGTTTGTACAACTCGTGTCTATAGTTTGATTCGTGTAGCGTGTTGGTCAAAGTATAGTGTTTCGTTTGTCCGACTAGTTGATCTAAGTTCAATTTGTCAACCTGTTGGGCTAAGTTTAGTGTTTCATTTGTACAACTCGTGTCTATAGTTCGATTCGTGCAGCGTGTTGGTCAAAGTATAGTGTTTCGTTTGTCCGACTAGTTGATCTAAGTTCAATTTGTACAACCTGTTGGGCTAAGTTTAGTGTTTCGTTTGTCCAACTAGTTGGTCTAAGTTCAATTTGTGCCACGGGTTCGGCTAAGTTTAATGTTTCGTTTGTACAAATTGATGGAATCTCACGCGATAACCCGTTAGGTTTGGTGTTTCATTTGTCCGACAAGTTGGTCTAAGTTCAATTCGTGCAAACTGTTGGGCTAAGTTTAGTGTTTCGTTTGTACGACTAGTTGGTCTAAGTTCAATTCGTGCCACGTGTTCGGCTAAGTTTAGTGTTTCGTTTGTACAATTCGTGTCTATAGTTTGATTCGTGTAGCGTGTTGGTCAAAGTAGTGTTTCGTTTGTACGACTAGGTGGTCTATAGTTTGATTCGTACAGCGTGTTGGTCAAAGTATAGTGTTTTGTTTGTCCGACTAGTTTGGTTCTTATCACTCGTTGATCTAAGTGTTTGGTGTTTCGTTTGTTAGACAAGTTTGGTTCTTGTCACTCGTTGGTCTAAGTGTTTGGTGTTTCGTTTGTCTGACAAGTTTGGTTCTTGTCACTCTTTGGTCTACGTGTTTGGTGTTTCGTTTGTCCGACAAGTTTGTTTCTTGTCACTCGTTGGTCTGAATGTTTGGTTTTTCGTTTTTCAGACAAGTTTGTTTCTTGTCACTCGTTGATCTAAGTGTTTGGTGTTTCATTTGTCCGACAAGTTTGGTTCTTATCACTCTTTGGTCTTAGTGTTTGGTGTTTCGTTTGTCCGACAAGTTTGTTTCTTGTCACTCGTTGGTCTAAGTGTTTGGTGTTTCGTTTTTCAGACAAGTTTGTTTCTTGTCACTCGTTGATCTAAGTGTTTGGTGTTTCATTTGTCCGAAAAGTTTGGATCTTATCACTATTTGGTCTAAGTGTTTGGTGTTTCGTTTGTCCGACAAGTTTGTTTGAATGCTTGGTTCGTGCATCTCGCTGGTCAAAGTTTGATTCGTGGAAGTCGTTGGTCTTAGTTTGGTTAAGTAAAGACACAAGATAAGGTTTGCACAGTTTATTCGTGAACAACACAAACGTATTTACATGTCACGCTCCATAACTACAAGAACCAGAGACTAGACATTGATACAGAGTCTTGCAAAGTTTAATCGTGTAGAAGACAAAAGAAAGATATTTTCAGGTCACCCTCCATTACTGTCAGTACCATTTGTTTCATAGTGTTTCGAAACGGCTTCTTGCAACCAAGTATTGATATTACACAACTGTTCGAGTGTTACGTCGGATAGCTTCACACCTGCGTCTAACAAAACACTCAAACAGTCTTTCACCACTGCAGTTGAATTAATTACCTCCATCTATGTATGCCTCTATATTCGTCGGTATAGGTATGTATCTATGTATATCTCTATGGGTCCATTTTCAGTTACCAATACCAGGTTAGGTGTTTTACAACAGAAGCAAGTTTGAAAGGTTTACCGAAGACGCACGACATTAAACACTACATGTAAATTTTTATTTTCCGCGGGAATCGCTACACAGACAGGTTTAAAATCGAATTAATGCTACAAATGTATTTTTTTATGTTCTCGAATGTTACATACAATGTTAAAATTTGCGTACACGTGGAAAACGGATTTTAGCTAATGCCTTGTTTTTATTTCCTTTAATATATCAGATTGACAGTGACTAACAACATGGCTCAAACCAACTTCTCGTCGGGAGCGTAAAATATTTTAGTCACATGGGGAGCATACCTTATTTCGTCACACTTCCCATCTCTTTTTCTGTCTACCTCTTCCCCTCTCACGGTACCTTGCAAGATGGTCTTTGCAAGGCCAGATGATCATGAGACGTGGCCGTACCACTTCAGTTTACGCTTCTTGAATGTTGTAAGGAGGTCTTCATAAGGTCCGATGGCTTATTTGATCTTGTTGCCGCAGTGGAGCAGCTTATGGCAAAATATGAAGGCAGTGTTAATGCGTACATCAAATGTAGTAACTCTTCTGTGTCTTATATATTACACAATCTCGAATAGTGGAGTGGAATATTCTTAAAATTCTGGGTGTATACTGTATAGTGAGTGGACTTCAGACAGTGTAGTCTGTATACGCATGACTGGAAATTGTGTGTTATGCCACATTTGAGTACTTGCAATATTGTGTTCCAGCGCCTTTTACTCAGCATAACCTGTAACAAATAATACAAAAAATGTATGCTAATTGCACAATTTTTAGAACATTATTTATTGTGATAATCCACATATTGTTTCAAACTCTCTATTTTGCATAATCATTAATCAGATTTCAGCATCAAGCCATTAATTTAGCAAACTTGAACACAAGACTGTTTTTTATATTTTGAGGCATCATGAAAAATTTGTCGTGGACATGAATCATTCTTTAATTTCTGAAGTATGACAGTATGTGGCCGCCAACAAATGGGAAGCCTGGTGTTTACCAAAACAGAACTTTTCCAATGAAAACAGCTACAATTGTGCATACTTATACATATTGAAATTACACTTTAAACATTCAACTTACATAATATGTCGTAAAAAGGACTTAATGTATTTGCTGGTGCTTTGTCAATTTATTTTTATTGGCTGTAATAAATGATTGACCAACTGGTGCAGCTCGCTTTGGCAGATACAACAAAATGTGTGCATAATAAACAAAATACTCTGTTAGATATGATTCAATAACTTTTACTAGTTTAATTAATGTTTTGTGTTATTCATTTTATTTTTAAAGGCGAAGCATCATAGACACATTTTTGCGACGACAGCAGCTTCACCAGCAAACGCATCTGACTAGATGCCGAAGGTTAGATTGTAATGAGTCGTCAGTGAGTTTGGGTCACAATGAGTCGGCGACCGACCGGCTCCTCAATGGAGGACAGTCGCTCCATCCCAACAATGTCATATGTGATAGCTGGACTGCATAGCACACGACCAAATAAGGTCTACAACGCCCTGGTTCTGGTACGCACTCACTTCCTCAAGGAGAAAGATGGTGTCGCGAAACTGCGTCAACATGGAGGGCTAGAGTTGATTATAGATGTGCTTCGTCAACACGAAAACCGCATTCTTGATGTGGCTCTCAGTATCCTTGGCAACTGTTGCTTGGAGATGGAGACAAGGGTCAAGGTAAGTTTCTCTGGAGTAGGTTGTTGGATAATTGCTTTTGTTTATTTGATTTTAATTTTTTCATATAAAATAATTGTTTGATGCTAATTCCCTCTAAGTTCAAATTTTAGTTCAAGATAAATGTTTGTAGGCTTTCAAATTTAGACAGTATTTGAAAATTCTACCATTACAAGCACTTTTGCAGAAGTGGCATTATGTGAAGTTAAAAGAGCTTGATTTGAAGAAAAAAAACATCCATTAAAATATATATATATATCCTTGCTTACTGATAAATTGTTTAAATCCACATGGCTATTCCTACAGATATGAAATGTAAACATATACTTTTACCAACAATGCTATTTTAATCAGGCACTGTACACAATAACTACATGTGTTGTTGTTTGTTGTTTTAGGTACTCGGATTACAGGGAACTACCTGATACCTACCCAGTGCACATTAAGTCCAGCACACATGGCAAAACTTATGTTGCGAGTATTGTGTGTTATTATAGTGTGTTCCATCTAAAAATAAAACTTAAAAGTTGGGCAGTGTGTGCTTGGGTTAAAAGAAGGCAGTATGTTCGTAGTTTTTCATTTATTTATTAATATAATGTTCTTAAAGCTATATTAACTATGTTGAAGGTATATGGCCCGCCAAATTATGTCTAGTAAGCCTGTAGCAATATTCGCAATGTAGAAGATACGCCCCTGGAGCATGTTCAAATGGTAAACAAAATATCCTGTTTTAAATCAAGCTTTATTGGCAATGATGCGAAGGTAGGTTAACTTAACAGCAATACCGGTTTATGTTCAACAATTTCCAATTTCCCCACGTTCTACACGACATACTTCCTGTTAGTTACTATGCTGGCTAATTCATGGTAGAGGAACAGTCTGGCTGCCTTTAAGATGCAGCAACATTTCTGTATGATGGTGATTTGAATGGTTTGGTCCGATTTGTAAATCACATCGCGACAACAAATGTGCATCATTGCACAGTGTGTGCCTCTCAAAGGTTGTCAACAACTTTTGTTGTGGCTACCGGTCAATCAGTTCGCAACATTTTGAGTTAAGTTTGTTTGTTGTATTTTGGTTTCAGCCGATGTACTGCAAAAGACCAAGTCTCAGAGTTTCCGCAATCGTGTCTGTCGCACGCTTGCCAACCTCTCAACCGACCCACAGTGCTGCTGTGCCATCCACCAGGTGGAGACACTGGTGGCAACCATCGCCACTTCGCTCGTTACGATGAGTGATGACCACGAGTGCCAGCAGACCTACATTCGGGCATTGAGGTGAGCCTGTACCTTGTACATTACTGAAGGAACTGTTTCTCTCAAACTCTTCTCTTGTTGGAAACATCTCAAATTCCTGCCGCGGTTGATTAATTTTTAAGTGATTCATGTGACTGAAAAGTTGTTATGTTTCTTTTAATCAGTTACATCTTGTAAAACGTTTATAATTATTAGCTGAAAGTTACCTGAATGAGTTTGCTTATTGTCTCGATTGTGGAATCTAGGCCGAGGTCGAGGAAGTTGCAGTTAACGTCATCGGTCTCTGTAACAGTTTGTATATATTTTGTTGGTACAACATTTATAATGCGAACATTTGTTAGAGATGAATATCTGACAGCTTCAGTTTAAAAGGAAACTGGACATGTTTACCCGTTTGTCATTGTTACTAGAATATAATAAATATTGCTTTCTTTTGTTTATAACTCTGTTTATCCTTGTCTTGATCAAAAAATTTATATGAATGGGTAAACACCCAGTTTCTTTGGATGTACATTTGCCAGAGCTACACCCACAATGTAGTAAGACTGTGAGAATGAAGAACAAGATCATTAGGATGTTCCCACCATCACAAAAAAGCATATCAAACAGCTATTCTGGGAACCTGAACACGGAGTGTTTGGGTTATAAAACAAGACAAGAAACTTTGGTTCCGTTTTTGAAATAATCGTAGACAATCTCTTCTCTGCCTAAATTAATCTTTTTCCGTAAAGGCGTAATTCATATTATACTCCCTCAATAAACCCAAGTACAGTGGAACCTCACTATTAAGGTCACCCTCGGCACCCGGCAGAAGTGACCTGAATAGCAAGGTGACCATATTAGTGGGAATAATTCCCGATACATAATTGTCACAAAAAGAATTTAGACTGCCCTAGGGTGACCTTAATTGTGAGGTGGCTATATTACTGAGGTGACCTTAAAACAACATTCGGCACTTGTGTAGAATCCGGATCCACCTCGATTTTGCTATTATAACTTGAGTTTTGCCTAACTTTGATACATCACAGCATTAGTTCCATCATTCAACATCATCCCAAGCATATTTATATTACAAAAATATTGTGTCTTAGCGCACTTTTGAAGTCCAAATAGTGACCCGGTTTGCACTAGTCTGCATCGCTGCGGTCTTGCGTTACCGCATTGCGCTCGTAAAATGAGCGATATAGCGGAGTATGTTGAAGCAAACAAGTGCCCAACGTTCTACTGTAGTGTCATCCAGTGTGTCCTTTTGCTGGAAGTATTCTTGCTAATTGAAGTTGTTTTGATACAAGTATTGTATATACATCCTATATAAATTATGATATTATTATTATTATTATGTTTCGTGTTCAGACTATTTGCCGACACCACCGGACACCACAGCGCAGTGTTGGAAGCGTCTGGGTTGAAGTGTGTGTGAAGTCCTCAAGTCGACAAGTAAGGCAGTGCTAACAGCAGCACTGAAGACAGTGGCCCATCTCACGGAGGAGTAAGTAATCACGCATAATGCCATATGTGAGACAAATGGTCAGAGATGACAGTTTTGTACGGTTTAGTATATCAATGAGCTCAACATATCAATATCACGATTTCACTGAAAACAGCTCCATTGTTGTTTAATTAATTCTTCAAACTGTTATGAAATAATGTTGCTATTAATTTACTGGTTTTAAGCATTAGGTCCTAGAATTTGGCACTCTAACATAAGGTTATTCACAATATTTCATGAGTTACCTGATCTAACGATCAGAGTCAGTTATTTTTAGCCTTCTATTAAACCGACGGCTCATATAACAAACTATTCACACCCTACATGATGAATTTCAACAAACGTGGATTGTAGTGGGTTTAATTGTGTTATGTACAGCAAAACACTGACAATAATATCTGATAAGTACGCAAAGTTGGTTTGTGTTTGTCTATCTTAATCATAGAAATGTTCCATTCGTCACACATGTTTACCAACCAGACTGTTGATCGTTGGTTTCAACAAAACACATTCTTTCTGCATTGCTTCCGCTGCATTATGTGAACACAAGCAAGTGCTGCCTCTAGTATGAGATCACAGCTTTCTTAAACGATAAGGGAGCCATTCAATTTCTCTACCCAGAATTAAAGGGCGTAGTAATTTTTAACAGAAACTCAGCTGTGTTGAATGTGGGAACATGGTTGAACATCAAAGAGTAGTTAACTCAGCCCGACTTGGCCGTATTGCCAAAAGCTTGTTTAGAAACTGGATGTTTTGTTTACACTTTGAACATGCTCCGGGGTCGCACCTTCCAAATTGCGACCGTTGTTACGGGCTTACTAAAGACAATTTGGCGGGTAGTATACCTTCAACATAGTCAGCATAGTCTTAAGAATATTAAATTAATTAATACATGGATAACTAGGAACATACAGCCTCCTTTTAATGCAGTGACTTTTGGCGTTCAGCGAAATTGACCGACATAACTACACTAGCCTACCATCTCTTGTAGGTGCACGGACGAGTGCGCGCGTCAGCTACTGTTGTCGGACGCCCCGGGCCTGCTAGTCACGCTGACATCCCACCCGGAGACCACGGTAAACCAGCTCGCCTGGTCACGTCTGCTCGCCTACTCGAAGCACGAGCGCTGCGCCTGGCCCTCGGCAGCGCCGGCGTCGTCTCTCTTCTCATCGGGCGCGTGCGACTCGACTGCGATCGGCCGGCGTCGCACAGGCTTGCCGTCGTGAACGCGCTGTGCCACTACTGCCAAGAGGCTGTCAACCGAATACGCGTGAGGGACAGCGGTGGGCTGGAGCTGATGCTGACGCTGCTTGGACGCACGGATTATTCGCTCATACACAACCGACTGATCAGCGCGCTCGTGTGTTTTCTGTATGATGAAACGAGCATTGAGATGCTACTGCAGAACGGACTCGTCGGGGTTCTGGTCGGACATCTACTGCGGTGTGCGCACATCGCCGAGTCGTCGGCGGATACGGGTCTCGGGTTGTCCGACGACGAGTGCGCTGATCTGATACATCCGGATCCGGAGGAAGACCCAAGACAACAAGATTGGTTGACAAGTGGGAAGTCCGATGAACAGTTGACATCAAGAGATGACGATGTGGTCGAATCTGTGTCGAGATGTGAGATCAACTACGGCGGAGACGAGGAGGAGGCGGAAGACATGCTGGATTACGACAACTCGGAGAGCGAAGTCGAGGCGGCGTTTTCTGATATCAGTTCTTGCACTGCGAGTGTAGGCGGGCTGGACACGGCAGAAGGTGTCAGATCGGGCTCCAGCATGGACACAAACAGTCAGATGGTCAATGCACATTGCAGTGACAGCAGCACTAACCACGCTATGCCAAACCAGGCGATGGCTTCAACGAAGGACACGGATGTCGCAAAACGGAGTCAGGATGGCGCTGTTTCAGAAAGCAGTGATGCCGGTTTGTCGTGTGCAATGTCTGTCGCCTCCCCGGTAAGAAGTCTAGGGAAGGAGGGGAGTGCCCTGGACGAGTCGGAAGAAGAGACGAACACCGAGCCGCGCTACAGTATCGACAGTCCGACGTACAAGGCGGTAGCCAGCTGGAAGACGGAGACACCGTATAGTGGTCCGAGAAACATCATGGAGTCGATCGAGTATTACGGATCAGCGTCTCCCGGTGGGCTCTATGGCTACTACTCACCACCCCGCTGGAGTCCGTACAGCCCCATGAGCACGACATCCTACCCAAGTCCCGTAGCGTCTCCGGAGGCGAGCCCACGAGCCGATTCACCCTCGGCCCTCGTGGACATGCCTTACTTGTCAACCTACTCGACGACGTTCAGCGGTGGCACAAGCCCTGTTCATGGGGCGACGTCACAGCTGGACTGGTCGCCAGATGGCGGGATTGCACAGCAGGCGGCGACACCGACCGACCTTCTAGAATGGTCTCCTGTGCAACAGAGTTCAGAGCACGCGTCGGGAAGCGATGACGTAGCGGAGTCTGAGACTGCTTGTGTGTCAGACAGTGCGGCGACCGTACCATTAAGTCGTCGTCATTCCTCCAATGATGTGTTCAGATTAGGTCAGTCTTGCAGTGCGCAGCCGCCAAACGATGATGAAACTCGCACCGGAAGTGACGCAACGGATGCTGGCCAATGTCCTGATGACAGCTTATTAACGTGCCCACACGACCGGAACAATGAGAGTCGATTTGGTAACTCTGGCGACGTCCCACATACCCGGCCTGCTTGCACAGACGATAAGCCAGACAGCGATGGGGCCACCCTGGCAGTGGCGGGCATCCGCGGAGCACCCGTGAAGCCAACGGGGCAGCGGAAGCGGAGTCTCGCCCCGGATACCATCTCCAAGATCCGGAAGATCGTCGACGCAAGCGCCCCCAACTCCCTGGTCGACATTGGCGACTTGATGACGCGGGGCCGGGGTGACCCCGAGCCGACTCCACCCGACGCCTACGACCGTCACCGTCAGCCAGGCAAGGTGACCGAACACAACATCCTCATCCTCCTGTGCCGGGTTTCCTACATGACTGACCCGAGCTCCTATCTCCTCGGCGGCGATGCCCGGCGAGGTCTGCTTGCGTATGCCTCCATGGCCAGTATTCCACTCTCCCGTGGTGCTCGCATACTGCAGCGAGTCACCCGTAACCCGCACTGCTTCGAGCCGATCATCCGTGCCTTGATACCCAGCCACACCGATCGCATCCTCGGCCGGAAGCGACCCGTCGAACGAGAGCGATGTTGTCGACCGACTGTCAGCGATGTTGGTAATGTCGCAAAGCAACTGTTCCAGGCGGAGTGTTCACCGGAGCAGCGACTGGGTTGGGAGGCCGGAGAGACGTTGGCATACGCGGGAACTGATTCATCAAGGAAGCACGTTGCTATGGATGCTGACGTGTCGTCTCAGGTTCCCATCACTGAGGCCGTGTCAGAATGTGATACCAGTGAGATGAACAGCAAACGCGTTGGCATTGAAATTAAATGCGCGCAGACATCCCGACGCATGGAACACACAGACACGGTGACGATAGGCAACAGGGTGACAGGAGGCGACACAGTGACTGGAGGCAGCGGAAGTGACGTCAGCAACGACACAACGGAGCTGAAACGTTGCCTCCTAAAAAACCTGTCGCTGCTGTCAGAGTCGCGATACGGCCGAGGTGTCATTTCTCACATACTGCTAACTGGCTGTCCGCTCGATAAACTCAAGATCGCCATCTCGCTGCCGTTTCTCTGCAGGTGAGCGCTGATTCCTCGTTCAGTTATGAATTGGCCTGATCCACATGTCTTCCCAAATCTAACTGTTATCGAGCTAGCGTATGTGTGTTTGTTATTCTATTTCTCCTAGATGCTTTGCATATCAGATGCCACAATTTCAGGTGTTCATCTACGATCCCACGTTGGATGCAGTTCGGTTTAATTTTTTCGAAGTTCTCTGTGGGTCAAGAGTTCTTACTGAATATTGGTTCATACAAGGTATTAGTCGAAAATTTCCAACTTTACGCGTGTTTTCTTGATTATTCAGACTTATGTAAACGGTCTTTAGCTGACGGTTCAAATAGCTTGAAACAATCTTAGAAAACACACTGAACGTTGTGAATAGATTCTTCATGACGTAATCTTCGTCAAACGCCAAATACAAACACATTGTAAAACCAACCCATGCATTTTAATACATTTAGCGCCGTTCGGGGAATGGACATTTTTGTATTGAATCTTTCATTTTCAACACGTTTGTTGTCACTTTGTCGTCTTCTTCTGCTTGTTTGCATCATAAAACAACTTGACGGATATTTAATAAAACCGGCCATAAATTACTGATTGATGATACAAATTTACCAAATCATTATTTGCTACATTCGTAGAATTTAATGATTAACAGGCAATACCTTTAACATGTTAAACTGTATTTCTTCTTCCATTTAAAACAAGGTACTTTGTTCCTCGTTCTTGTTTTATATATTAAAATAATGTTCTTAAGACTAGATTAAATATATTGAAGATATATCTACTGCCTACCAAAATTGTGTTTAGAAAGTCCAGCGTAAGTGTTTGGACTTTTTGAAAATTTCTGCCCTTACCAAATTTTCAAATTGTGAACAAATCATCCAGTTTCTAAACATTCTTCGTTGGCAATATTACAAAACCATGCAGTTAACCAGACTTCCTGCTACAAATTACTACCCTGGCTAATTTCGAGTAGCGGAACATACGGCCTCGCTCTAACTTACGAATTGTGTTTGTGCAGATGTGACACTGTGGTGTGGGGGCCCAGAGCTGTAACAAGTACATTTATTTTGTACTTGAGTAAAAGTACAAGTAACTTTGGAAAAAGCTACTCAAGTAAAAGTAAAAGTACTTTTTGAAAAATGTACTTGAAGTACAAGTAAAAAGTAAACAAATGTACTTGAAGTAAATGCAAAAGTACTTTTCTAAAAAAACTGTTGACATGGTCACCCACCGCAAACAAACAAGTAAATTCAGTAGTGTGCAAAACAAACACTTTATTGAACAGGACAGGATCCTCAGCAGGATACAGTGACAGGCTGGCTCCTCAAACAAACTATACATACTATGCAAGACAGTGACAAAAGAAATAAAATAATGGTAATACCCTATTCAGTAGTGTGTACAGTGAACATTAAATATTGTCTGCGACCAGGCCTGAGGGTCAATTTGTGAGACAAAATATTGAAAACATGAACCAAGAATACATATAAACAACATTTATAGGCCCTAACAATACTTATTTTATTATTAAGATAAATCTGAGTAACCATTAGCAGTTTAAATTGTCACAGCTAAGGGAATGTTTTGGGGCGATACTGTGTGAATTTCGACATGCGTTTATCACTAATGCAATTCGGGACGTTATTCAGGTCACTAATATCTCAAACCTAAATCTAAGAACATATCTTGTTCATATTAAATGCACTTGCACCTTTTGTACAAATAACGACGTGTTATGGTGTAATACATTTGCACAGCAAAATTGAGGCAAGAATACCTTTTACCTGCGTAAGTCTAACACTAATAATTTACCGACCATGTGTGTAAGGAAGGTTCGAAGGTGATCACAGATCTGGCATATCGGCGCACACAACAGACAGATCAACTTAACAGTAGCCCCGTGAACTGACTTAATCTCAAACATACTGGATAAGTATGGCAATGGATGCTGCAAATGATCGTTTTCAGCTGATCCTTCCATAATAAATCTTTGAACGCGGATGACATCATATAATCTTGGCAATATTCACGCCACCTGGTGATCATGCCTGGTAATGGCAATGATAGGCCAATCAGAAAAGGCTACCAGTTGTTGCTCTGGCTGATATCTATTTATAGATATATGCTGGGGAAAACCAGTTCCGGGCTTCAGGCATTATCGTTCGTTACTAATATTTTTGGAGCTCCAACTTTTTAACTTTAAATTATGGATACTTCGTTACATTCATGAAAAGTACACACATTTGTACTTCGTTACAAGTAAAAGTACTCCTAAAAAAATGTACTTCGTTACTCACGAAAAGTAAACTTTTCTACTCAAGTACAGTAACGAAGTACTTGTACTTCGTTACGTCCCAGCTCTGGGTGTGGCAGTAATGCAATGATGTCGTTGTGTATACAGGAGTCGTGAGCTGCGCCGGAAGATGCTGGTGGAGTTCCGCGGTCTCACCCTGTTGCTGCGCAGTCTTGAGGACCCGACGATGGCCGTCTTCCCGGCGACAGTGCACAGTCTCTCCTACCTGACCGTCTCCCTCGGCCTCGTCTTCCACCATCGCCACCACCAGCAAACACAGCCCCATCAGACATCGGACGACGCCACGAGCCGGTCTCCCGCCGATGTGACGTTCGTCATGGATGACGGCTCGCACGTGCCCGGCCGGCGCGAGCGGCTCGCGCTCAAGTCGTCCGTGTTCGCAGCCATGTTGGAGGGTCACTACTCCGAGTCGGGGCAGTCGCGTGTGCGGATCCCGCATGTGAGGTCGCGCGCATTTCGGGTGCTCGTCGACTGCCTGCAGACAGACGGGGACCGCGAGGAGGGAGCGAATCTGGCGGAGGTGATCGCACAGGTCTCAGGCGGAGAAGCCGCGGGTGGAAGTGACGTCAATTTCATGCACACTGATGCAGATGTTGGGACCGACGCTGTACCTGATCGCGTTGATTCTGAAAAGACGCCAACTTCTGGTGATCGTCGCGCGGATATGGACACGCTGCTGGATGTACTCGTCTTGTCCAACCAGTACCTGTTGCCTGGTTTGCAACACCAGGTATCGCTGCTGTTGTGCTGTCGCTATGTGGCGCGCGACAGCGTGGAGCGCGTGCTCCGACTGGCGTTGCTACACAACAGCGCGTGGCTGGCGCGTCAGTGCGTGCGCTACGCACTCGCGCACGCCATGAGCCGCTCGGAGCGCGTGGCAACGATGCGTTCCCTGCTCGGACCGGCGAGCATGTCCGACACCATCACGGTCGTCCGTGACCTCCTAATCAGTGCAATCTCAGGCTGACGATGGGTGCAGCTGGAGCGTTTGATCCGGGGAGCAGCGTCGATCGGCGATACGCCATATTGAAATTTAATGGGTAGCGCCATATGTTGTAATGAGGTATTATTAAACTCTGTTTCAGATTGGGAAATCCTGTTTTGGAGGCAACAGTCACCACTCAAAACTTTGTTTTACTATCAGAATAAATTGCCGAGGTGAATTGATGTGAAGCTATTGTGCATTTGAATAGTGACGATGTCGCGCTTACATTTATCCGGGCGTTAAATGTTATCCGGGTGATGTTTATGTGCATATGTAAGGCATACTATTTGGCACCAGTAGATCACGTAATGATAAATAATATCCAGTAGTTAAATATGTTTCGGTTGTTGTCATAATATGAGCGTTATAGTTGGAGTACATAATTATAGTTTGCTGTTTCAGATTTGTGACCGAGTAAGTCACGTGACGTGTGCGTGGAGAGGAAACTGTTTTACGACAGAAATTGTTTGTCTGTGGGAAGCAAACATTTTATAATTTATGTATATATATATATATATATATAACTATATATATAAACATACATAATGCCCGAATAAATGAAAGCGCGACAGTCGTAGCTGGTGCTAGATACATTCTCCTAGATACGCGCAGAAATGTCACCCGGATATTATTTAACGTCCGGATAAATGTAAGCGCGACAAAGATATCAAAAACATCAAAACACAGCATAATAATACTACCTCAGTGCAACAGATGGCGCTACCTGGATGACTGCTGCTTGATCCAATTTACTCTGTAGCAACATATTCGCTATGCCTGGCCATTTCTTGTCAACACACTGACACAAGAGTTACGCTTCACCCGAAAGCCTTTCATTGGGGACATTTTACGGTGGTTGTGGATGCACAGTTATTCCCATTGTTCGATGACATTGCAAGACTTCGTTATTATTCGCCATGTACACTGGTACATTCATTCGCATAACTTGGACATTCCGTCCTCCAAATCTCAGGTTTTATTTGAGTCACGTTTACCGTCTCCGAGCTTCTTGTTGCTGTGAATATGTTGATATCATCTGTACTTCAATGTCCGATTAATTAGACCTTGTAATTCGTAGACACAGTTGTTTAAATGTAGTTATGTCACTGGTCTCGACGTATACTAAATGACGAGCTGCTGCACGGTTCGTAATCTTCTTATCTGTGACATACGGTCTTTCCGAAATGACAGCGGCGCCAACTTATAACTGATCAATTATACAGAAAACAGTGATACAAGACGTATTAGATCCGACACATCCCGGGTTGTCTGATGAGAAGGAATGCCGGTACCATAGGACGTGAAAATTACAGATGTTTGACTATTAAAATTAGGACTTACGGACTTGCAAGAAATCGGAAGGAAGTTGGTGGACTTATTGCTATGATGAATGTGATGGTGTACTTGCAATAAATCTACACACAACAGCGAATGTTACAACCTGTTTACTGCGCATAGTTTCGAATATTTTATATTTATTAGTCATAAAAAAGTATCCCAAATGTGTCAAATCTCCTTCTTTTTGGAGGTTATTTTCACTCTTAAGAAAAGGAATAACGTATATTTGTTTCCCTTTAACTACTGAACTCTGCTTGAATCGCTGGAAGACCGGCTCCTTGATCGCTTCCTTCAATCTAGCTATCTAACCTATATCTGGGGCCTACCAAAGCCTGGGAATTTTCACTGACACAACAGGACACTAAGACAACGAAATGGAAGTGCTAGAAATCGGCGGAGCAACCGTATTTCCTATTCTATAGGAAGCTGCTCCAACGGTAAGTTCTTGTACAGCGCAGTATCCATGCAGTTCTTAGGACTGCTCAAAGCGCTTTACACTTTACTCCCTGACAGACCTGTTCAATCGAACACCATATCGACTTCTATGAGAAGCTTTCAGCCACGCTGCAATTAATGCGCCAAGACTATCCATACATAAATATCCACCACTGTATGTCGTGCAACGGCCCACTAATGCAGTATTCCAATGGGCTCGTTTATATCGTAAATACGACTTGGCGAACTCGAAAGTTCGCGAGCAGCCGAGTTTATGACTGGTAAATTTATGCAACTGGGCTCGTGGCGTGTGCGTTCCGAAGTCGTATTCACGATATACACGAGGCGATTGGAACGCAGCATTAGAAGCAAAGCGGGAGGTAAGAAAAGATGGCAAGAAACAATCAAGCGTCACTGTCATCCGAAACTTTCTGCCCCAAGCCAAGGCCCAACGCCCCAAGACCAAGAACTACACACCAGAAATCGGGCTTCCGGGTAATCTCGGAACCCACGATCGACCCATGGCTTGCAGGTATGGGCACCTGTGTCGAATCGGGACCCACCTTGATTTCGCCGTTATAATTACATTTTTGCCTAAATCTTATACACCAGTGCGTTAGTTCAATCATTCAACATAATGAGTTTCAATTATTGAAGTTGTTAGCGTCGTAGCGAAAATTCTTCAACGTAACGACACCCTCACTCCCGTCTTCCGATTTCATGTCAGCACAACAAAAATTAGATTATTACACCACTAAGATTATTTGGAAGTACTTATAATTGAAATGTTTTGACCACTTATGTCTGCGATGTAATGTCTTGGTATTACACCATTTAGCAGAGAGTACTTAATGATCGTTAAGAAACTTTCCCCAAAAATGTTCCCAAAACGTTACACCTAACGTTATTGTAACGCAGCAATAACGTTTTGGAAACATGTTTTGTTAGCTGGGAGGTATCTCGGAGTCGGTGGCAGAACACGTCCATTTATTCGACAACATTTTCTGGCAGGGAGTTCCACGCTACGACAGTCCGTGGTAGGAAGGCGAACTTGTAGGCATCCACCTCAGGTTCCAGTGTAACGAACTGTCTGGAATTCCTGCGATTGGGCGTGGTGTAGGATGGTAAAAAGTGGGGATATCTACAAGTTCTTTTACAACTGTGTAGATCATGCGAATTCAGGCATGTGCCCTCCTGGTTTGCAAGGACTCCCACATTAATTCGAGCAACATGTCGCGGGGCACATGTGGGATCATATTAATATAAAACAAATTAAACGAATACGTCTTGAAACGGCTACGATATTTCCAGTACAGTCGGATAAATTATGAGTTTGACTGATACTTTGGCTATGCCATAGGCGTGTTTAGAGGGGCCTGGGGGCACGTGCCCCCTCTAGATCTTTGTAATTTGGGGTGCCCGCATCACTTTTTGTATGGCCCCCGTGACCGTGCCACCACTGACTGAAATTACGGCAGCGCAGAGACGAACTTTGTCAACAGCACCCCACCCTCCCCCGACTTCCCTATACATACAGTCTCGAGCCAGCCGAACCAGCGCAGAAGCTGAAGACAAGCTGAAGTGAAGATACGACGGCCCGGCGGCGAAACCTATTTCTACACCATTTGGTTCGGCCGACAGTGGAGGTTCTGTGCCCATCCCCTAGAGTACCCTCTCTGGACACGCCCCTGCATAATTGTAGACAGTACTATCGGTGCGCTATTCAATTCTCTGCAGTGTTGATTTCAAGTAACGTGTGTGCTTTCATGCATTTCCACTTCTTCGATGTATGCATCTTCATGTTTTGTTGCTTCCCAGTTGTCTGAGTTTTCCCTGGCACGTACCGGATTGCAGGGTTGCGCTTCATCAAACGAACCTTGAAGCGTTGTATTTGTATTGGCCCACCATGCTGAAGCTACCCATATAAAGGAAACGCGCCGGAAGATCTTGACATCAACGCGTGAGGTGAAAGGGTCGAAGCTGATTATTACGGAGGAGTTAAGCAATCAAAGAACAGAGCTTCTGCAGAAGGCACGGGAAATCGACTTTGTGAAAGCTGTTTAATCAAGCGAGAGCTTAGTTGTGAGCCTCCTTAACTAAGACCGGGAGGCGACCATGCAAACAGATGAACAACTGTGCGAACTTTCCCGACGACAGACATGCTCTCTCACGGTAATTAATGTCATTTCATTCTTTCTATTTATGTTTTCATCGACGTGTCTATTTATGGGATTTTTCCGGAACGTCGATATCCGATATCAGACGAACGTACTTTCGTTGGGGAGGGGAGTCTGAGGCATTTTCATCATCAATAGTTTACGCATAAGACCAATGACGTTAATCTCAATATGTTATCTATTTTTAAAACATTATTTTGTTAAAGAGGCGTAGTATGAGAATTGTATTTACTTATGATAAGAATTTCTATAGCGTTCTCAGTTTTGTATGTTCAACATTCTTAGGTATTAGGTGTTGTTTCGCCATACAGCCCCTTCTGGGGCTAACCTACGTTACAGTGCGCATTGCAAAGGTTGCGTGAAACTGAATGTAACAAATAATATATTTAAAAAAAAATTCTGTCAAACAAGTGCAATAATTTGTGCAGATTAAAAACAGTCTCTGTCTTTATCTATAGTCTGGTAAGGTGGGCTGGAGCAACAAGGTGGATGGTACTCTGAGCTTGTTGGAAATGGTGTAGTGTGGGTAGGCTTATTGTTTCTGGGGGGAGTAGATTCCAAGCTCTTATAACTCTAGGATAGAATGAGTATGCGTATGTATTTATGCGTGCAAGTATTTGTATGTATTTGTTTTGATCGTTGTTTCGTGTACGGGAGCACGGGACTATAAGATGTTGTGGTAGGGTAATGTTCAGGAGGTTGTGTTTTATTTTGTAGAAGAAGGTAAGTTGGTGTTGTAATCGTCTTCTTTCTAGAGTCTGCCAACCAAGTTTGTTTATGAGGCTGGTTACGCTTGTTGTGCGGCGGTAGTCATTTAAAGTAAATCTAGCTGCACGTCGTTGGATTTTTTCAAGTGTATCAATGTTATTTTGTGTATAGGGATTCCAGGCTACAGCTCCGTACTCTAGTTTTGGCCTTATTAACATATTGTACGCTATTTCCTTAACTTTAGATGTTGCAGGGTGGAGAGAGCGTTTAAGGAGGCCAAGTGTTCTAGCGGATTGACATGCAGTGATGTTAACATGCCTTGTCCACGACAATTTGGAATCTATTGTAATGCCAAGATAGGGGTTTGAATCGACGTGGGAAACTGGTTGGTTTAAGATGGTGTAAGTGAAGTGGGTTGGTTTGCGTTTATGGGTAATTCTGAGAAGTTGACACTTTGGGATATTGAAGTTCATTTGCCACTTGTCTGTCCAGTCGGCTAATTTGTTTAGGTCTGTGTGAAGGATGTTATGGTCTGCATGTGTTTGGATTTCTCTATATAGGATCGAGTCATCGGCGAAGAGTTTGATAGTTGAGTTGATTGAATTGGTGATGTCATTTATGTACAGTAACCTTGGTATCCCCACGCCATAATACAACAATTTATATGAGATAATAATAGTGTATTTAAGGGGAGAATTGTAATTTCTAAAGAAAACACATTTGAGTTTGTTTAAGATGCCGGCAGTTTTGGAACATTTGTTTGATATTTTTCAATGTGTTTTTCAATTTAAAATTGTGTCTAAAGCCAGTCCTAAAATGTAATTATTCCACTATTTTAATGTTTATACCATTGATGTTGATCGAAGAGTTATTACCAAATGTATTTGGCACATGAAAAGCCGTACGTTTAGATTTGTTTCTATTTAATGATAACTAATTAATGTTTAGCCATTTATGTATTTTAGGAGTACATCGTGTATTGCTTATTCAGTACTTCTGTTCGGTAAATTATCATGAAAACAATTGATTCTGCTTAATAGTGTTGTATCGTTGGCTTACATGATAAAGTCATAAATGACACGGACCAATGATAGAGCCTTGTAGCACAGCAATTGTGATAGGTAAAAATAAGAATTTACATTTTTAAATTCGTTGTATTGTTTTCTGTTATCGAAGTAACTATTCAATAGATTATATTATTTTCTCTAACTCTTTTTGAACTAGTTGAAAGGAGTGAATTAGGTCTGTAAATGTTAAAAACAGATGGATCTTTCTTGAAAATAGGAATTAGTTTTGCAAGTTTAAGTATATCAGGGAATATGCCAAAAAATGTACTTGGTTTATTAGTAGGGTTAATGACTTGATGGTTTTGGGTTCAATTATTTTCAAAAGTTTTGCCCAAATACTATCACAACCACTAGTGTTTTTATTCAAAATGTTTTAATTAGTTTTCCTTACTGTTTCTTCATCAACATTTTTTGACTAAATACATATTTACACATTGAGTTATACCCTATTTTGAACTGCAACATTGAAATAGCGCTTATGGATTAGCACTATGCGTAATTCACGGCGTTGACAATAAACAAGGTGTGGTGGTCGCTTCTATTGGAAAATTGTCGCATTTGACATGACCGATTATACCATTGTATTTCACATACAAGGCAATGTCGTTCCGTCGACGAACGGCAGTTGTCATGGTCAGTTGCCGTACTCCGACACCAGACAATGAATACGTTGTTTCTACTATCAGTGACTATTCTAAGCACCGCCAAACGACAGCAAGCAACAATGTTGTATTCTTGATCGCATGCTGGTACCTGGGTAAGGAGTTATTGGATTTAGCTCGTCTTGCATAACCACCTCTGCTGAGCTAGTGTTGTGTTGCTGCGCGTGACAGTTGACTGGTGACTGATGAGCGTAGCATGACCAAAAGGAACGCCTAGATACGAATGGACTCTACAAAAAACCGTCTTCCATGCACTTGTTTGGCTAGTGATTTCAGCACATGTTATACGCCTGTCCTGTAGCAAACATTGCATGCTTGACGCCTGGCTTTGTGTAACAGGTGATCTAAGCTACGTTGGTATTGGTGTAGAATGCGACTGCTACAATCAGTCGGACAAAAAAACGATAACATGGAAAGGACACACTGGAAGGTTGGTAATTACGTCATAATTGTTATAGAACGGCATACACCCTTCTCTGCCTGTATGTTTCTCTGGGTGTCTGCCTCTATGCCTGTCAGTTTGTGAGCCTGTCTGACTTGTCTGTCTGCCTATCGGCATGTCTGTCTGTGTGTCTGTGTGTCTGTGTGTCTGTGTGTCTGTCTGTCTGTCTGTTTATCTGCTAATCTCTGCCTCAGCCTCTGCCTCTCTGTATCTCCTCTCTTTCTCTCTTTCCTGCCCCACTGCCTGCTGACTACCTCTCCTCTGACATTGTCTATATATCTCTTCCTGGCTCTGTCTGCCTCCCTATCCACGTACTGTGTCTCTGTCTG
>CM034542.1:53252578-53335357 GCA_020002185.1 Paraescarpia echinospica
CTCTGTCGAGTTCCACCTGACAGTAGTTGTGCACGTTTGACTGAGAAGCGTAAACAATCATTAGGAATACAGTAGTTGAAATATAGGTGACACGAAAGGGTTTCATTGCAACACTGACTTTACTGGTGGATGGTTGACTTGCGTGGGTCCAGCTCACATGCTATGCATGTAACAAACTATATTCGCTTGACGCTCGATATGGTGCTTCGTGTAACAGGTGATTTCAACTGTGCAACGCAATATAGGACATGGAAACAAATGCCGGAAAGGACAGCGTGAAGGGGTAGCCATTGCAAGATGGCTGCAACAGCGCTAGCAGAAGGAAGGTAGGCACTTTCGATGTTTAAAACAGCAAGTAGTTGTGGTCTGTTCTATATATGCCTTTGGGTACAACAAGAAAATTCGTTATTGTTGACTAGTCTATTCACGGCGGCAGGCACGCGCAAGAAAAGAACATTGGTATTGTCTTTAAACTTTACTTTTGTACTGAATCGTAATGTAGATACACCAGTATACGCATTGGCGTCATGTGTTATTAGGACATCTTGCCAATCACAATGTAAATACACACACGCTTGTGCTTGGCCAATTATAGTTAGATTATTTGGTAGTGATCAAAGTACTTGAAACAAATGTATCGTGATTTAAAAGCGCACAAAATAAATTCACTAGTTGAAACATTTATTAATGCCACATAAACAAAATTTCTCACATCATCTCTCCTCGTTTTTAAGTCACCATTAATACCGCACTGTGTACTGTACTTGAACCGTTGTTGGTATAATACATAGACAATATGTGTTGCAGAGGCTCCCAGTTTGGGTATTTTCGAAAGGGAGTTTACCCAGATTTCCTTCTGATTTATTTGTTTTTTTTCTTGTCCGAAGTAGGGTAAATGAGTGACTAGGTTTATCTCAGGGTGACAAGGTTTATCTCAGGGAACCGCTACGGTTGCCGAATTGGCCTAGATCTGATACCTGAAAAAGACAACGACAATTTTATGTATTTTTTTCTCTCCTCTCTCTCATACCTTTGGTCTTTTGTATATTTTATTTTTCTTCTACTTGTTTGCTTCCTCCAACTATAAACCAACCGTTGTTTAATGATCAAGATTGATCGGTCAACGTAATATACAGATCCAGAATAACTATGATCCGAGTTTTGGAAGTTTCCCCACTGTGTGCGCCATCTTGGATTCGCCCCCTATCGTATTTAGCCATAACTATCCATGAACTTGCATACATCAGAATACATATAATAGATTAGTAATATTATTTTCGCCGCGTATACATACATTTACTGCAATATATCATGTAACATAACATGTGAGCAAAGTTTTAATACCACTCTGACGAATAAATAACTTCACTAGGTGAAGATATCCAAGATTAATTAAAGTTAAAAAGTTCACACCACAATTTCGCCTGTCTGTGTCTGGCAGGTTATAAAAGCAGGTAAATTTCCTATGTTAATTGCAGCTTGACGTGCTCAATATATAGGGTTATATCACGTGGCATGGATGACCACACCGGTTATGGGAACGCCGGTAAGGCTTGGGGGCCGATATTTCCCTCCCCTGCAGGGTACTTCCACACGGTGTGGGTCAACTGTGAGAGATCAGGCTGTGACACTACTGTCCACAGTAGGGTTGTAAGGAGCAACCGATGAGATGTCCCGAGCCGATCATTGGTGCAGTTAGCTCTGTATCATAGGCAGTACTGGCTCCAGTGTCTCCCACTTCCTGATTCTCTCTTTTTGTCTTGCAAAAATGAACTTCAATGTTGCTGGGACATTTTTAAGACCTGAAAATTAAAGTGAATGACATCTTACAGGTCCCCTTCTGGCTTGACTAGATATTACTGCCTCTGCCTCTTACATGCCAGCTCTCGCTTTTTACATCTGCTTGGACTGTGCGAATGCGTCTGGCACAATCCAAGATAGCAGTGGGGCAGTGTATTCAGTTTTCAGAAGGTGCTTATCTATTTTTGCAACAAACCAACTGCACCGGTGAAGCGTCAACCACAGACTGTGGGAGATTTTGTCATACATATGTGCTTCGGTATATAAGTGAGTTATTTATAATATTTAAACGATATCTCTCTTTAAATATTTTAGGTGGTGCCCTCTTGTACATGCTTCGTTAGCCCTGAATGTAACAACATTGAACGAGGCTGCTGGATTATATTTCCCTGTTAGTATCTTATACATTTCAAACATATCTCCTCTGGGGCGACGTTATGATGGAGTTGGAAATTTCAGTCACTATAAACGTTCTTTGTATTCATTTGAAATCGGGAATTAATTTGGTTGCTCTGTACTGAAAATTTTCAAGAGCTGTCATATGTTTTATTAAGAAACGACTCCTTTCTGATCAGCGTATACAATGTGTGAATGTTTCAGCCATGTGATCGAAAATACGTCGGATTATCCCCATCATCGAATTGGCTTTATTAATTTTTTTCTGACATATATGCCTCAAAATTACACGATGATTCGAAAGTGACTCCAATATCTACCACTTTGTCGATAATTGTATTATGTGTTGTGTAGTTGTTTCGCAGTAAATAGCGTTTATTCCTTGTATATGGTGATCATATTTTCATATTGCTATATTTATCTGGATGGAATTACAAAAGTGATGTATCTGTCCAGCGTTCGGCAGAACTAATATCTTGTTGCAGTTTTGTGCAGTCCTCTTCGGTATAAATAGGATTGCAGAGCTTCATATGATCCACAAACAAGAAAATATAAGAGCTCTTTATAATATCAGGTAAATCATTTGTGAATATAAAAAAGAAGGGGGACAATCACTGATTCTCGTGGTATATTCCACTGATTACCTCCTGCCAATTTGAAAATGTGTTTTTAGTCTTACTTGTTGTCTTCCGTGGGCCAGCAGAGCTATGGCGCAGTTAAAAATGTTCCCTTTTTTGCCATAACTCTGGAGTTTCTCAATGAGTCGAATATGTGGAACCTTGTCGAAAGTTGTCAAAAAATCACAGTATACTATGTCTACGCATCCTCCATTATCTAGTGTTTCATTCCATGAATCGAGTACTTTCAATAGTTGAAATACTGTAGAACGGCCCATGATGAATCCAAATTGCTTATCGCTCAGCAGGTCATTTTCTTTCATATATTCCCTTCCAATATTTTCCCTACTGCTTTCGTTAAACTGACTGGTCGGTAGTTCTGTGCTTGGATTTTACTTCGTTTCTTATGAATCGCAGACATGTTAGCTTGTTTCCAGCCTGTGGATAGTTTTTCTGTTGTGAGTGATGTGTTAAATATGATTGATAATGGAGTGGTGATGCTCGTTGCTAATTCGTTTAAGACACGAGGATGGAGGCAATCAGGTCGTGATGATTTAAATGTCTTTAGTTTTTTTTAGTTTTGATGCCACTATCGGTGGGTTGATATTGCAAGATTCTATTGTGATATAACATCTTATAGGTTCCTCCGGAATATCTCTTTCTGGTTCTCAAGTTGGGTATTCCTGTTTTTGTCTTAATTTTTGCCTGGGCGTATTGCCAGAATTTCTTAGGATTATGTTTCATTTGATTAATTATATTCTTTTCAACAGTTTCTGTGCCTTTCTTGTCAGTCTCCTGACCTGATTGCACAATCGACAAAATTCTTGATAAGCTTGGACATCTTTGGTTAGAAGATATTTCTTCCACAATCTGTTTTTCCTTATGATTTTAGCTCGGGTTTTCACGTCTAGTGGAACTGGGTATTTTCTGGCTCTTTCCGATATCACCTTCTTTGGTATACATTGCTCTTCTGCATCTGTAATTTTCTAAGTAGAGATATCCCATTGGGCTTGCACATATCCCTGGAGATTCGAAAATTCTCCCTCCAAATCAATGTTTAACATGTCATCCATTTGAAAATAATCCTCTTTATCATATTTAGAAAAAGTTTTGATGATCTGTTCAGATACTGGTGTGCAGTTGAGAACCACTCTGATAACAGAATGGTCGCTTCTTACTAATGCTGAGGCTGTCTCGATTGTTGAGATCTTGGTATATTCACTAGAGAGTACAATATCAAGGATCGATGGCTCGGTAGTATTTCGATCTCTAGTGGGCTCTGTAATATGTTGCACCAAGCAACAGTCTCGATTTCTTATACTGGTGTGCAGTTGAGAACCACTTTGATAACAGAATGGTCGCTTCTTACTAATGCTGAGGCTGTCTCGATTGTTGAGATCTTGGTATATTCACTAGATAGTACAATATCAAGGATCGATGGCTCGGTTGTACCTCTATCTTTAGTGGGCTCTGTAATATGTTGCACCAAGCAACGTTCTCGATTTTTTTCAATAAATTTAAATCATTTAATTGTAATCAGTACTTGCTGCTGTAGTTGAGATTAGTTCCTAATCAATCTTTAGGTAGTTTAAATCTCCAAGTAGTAGAACATGTGAACAATATTTCTCACTTATTTTATCTAATAGTTTGTTAAGGTTGTCATTGTACTCAATGGTGCTGTTAGGGCTTCTATAAAAAGAGCCTACGAGAAGGGTATCCTTCCCTTTCAGTTTCAAAATGAAAAACAGTTCTTCATTAAACTCAACATCAAACTGTTGTACTTCAATTGCCAAAGAATTGTGAATAAACAAAACATCCCTCTCCCTTTGCCTTCAGTCATGTTCACAGTTTCCCTATAATACCCTTCCAGGTTGTATTCCTGCGAGGTAAGTTGCCTTTTAAAATGTGTAGGCTTTACTTCTGAAATTGCTACAACATGTGGTGGAGTTGAGTGTTTTTATTCTACACTTTAGTTCAGTTAGTTTTTTGTTAGTACATCAGTATTTGTATACCATACAATTATTTCTTCTGTACTGGCACTTACAGTGCTCGGGTTTGGTTGGTTATTTGCCCTTTTTGCCTTGATTATTTCCTCCTTCTGCAATAGTCATATTAGTGGAACCAATTTCCTATACTTAAAAATATTATATGGAACTAATTTGGACCTGTCCTAGGGTGACCTTAAGTGCAATGTGGCTGTATTAATGAGGTAACAGTAAACCGAGGTTCAACTGTAGCTATATGACATGTGTGGATGTAGATACTAATTCGTTTTAGGCAATATTTTACTATTGTATCTGCCAATCACTAACATTGTGTACACCGTTTCAAAAGATGTGTATATCGAAATCCGGAGTGTCTGTTTAAATAATAATGTACTTCCAACCTAACTGAAATCCTAAGATGTCTTGTTAGGCAAACTATTATTGCATGAATATCCCCTCACTAGACATGACCCAAGTTGGTGTCCAGCAGTATGCATAGAATGACTTCTTCCTTATTTGTTGTCTAAATTTATTCCCAATGATTTCATCGTGTTGCTCAAGGGGATTACTGGGGTCCAAACACCAATACAGTTTCTGAAATGGGGGATTGCTATGAATGTCCACATCATGCCCGTCAATTAAGCCATTTCAATTCAACATAATCCATGTACTGGATTGCGCATAAGAGTTTGCATAATTTGTTGCTGTGCTTCTAAATGTTGATATCATAGTAGAGGTGATTTTCTGTTGGACTGCTCTTGAAATATATCTGTGGTTTTAATAGTTCTAGTGTACGTAGATATGTGTATGTACCATATGACTTTTTCAACAATGTAATCAATATAATTTGTAACTGAATGCTGTTAGAGTATTGTGGTGAAAATACAGGTATACTATGTCATTTGTTTGTTTAAAAACTGTTGAACTGTGTTGTTTATGACAGAAGTGTTTCAGTGTTGTGTGTGGCAGGTTCGATCCTTGCTGGTGTTCAGTATCCATACACTACTGGTTGTGCACACACACTTATTCTTAATAACTTCAGCCGTTTACAATAACTCCACCTAAATTAAGTTAATTCCACTTAAACAACTATTGGAAATAGCACATCAAAATTTTAGCATGCCACATATAACATGGCAATGGCAGCTAGGTAGGAAGAAACTTCAGAAGGCTAAGCAATGACTCAGTCGTGTAAACAAGGGAGGAAGACAAATAACCCAAGTGGGATGAAAATGTAGGAATTTGTACATAAATAGTTTTAAATTCACAGAGAAAACCCATCAAAAGGGAGTATTTCAACCTGAAGAGGGCAAGAATACAACACTTCATCTCCCAACATCACCCATTTGTATATATCATAGCACCCTAACATGTGATGGAAATGTTGCCTATGTGCTATGCAGTAACAAAGATGGCTGGAGGAAAGGAGCCAACTTGCATGGTTTCTACACAGACATGCTAATGTTCGACAACTACAACTGTACTCTAGTATGAAAGGCTATACTGCTATAATATGTCTTCCGGGGTGTTTGCCAAGAATGGGTACAGTACTCGGATGTGTACTGCTGTAATGCAATAGCCAATTTTGGAAGGTTTAAATGTAGTTGTTTGCAAAACTTTGGATAATAATACCGAAATGTTTTTGAACTGACATGCTTAATCACTAACCAATTTGTTTGGATTCTGAAAGAAACTAATCATGTATATTGCAAGGAATATTATGTCCTCATGTTATGGATCTAGATTACCAGGGTTTCACTCTATCATATGAACACTTGCCATAACAAGATACAATTTTTGTAACACATTTATTACACATCTATGACCATGTACACACATGCTGAATAATACTAGGCATTGGTAAGACAACAATATTTTCAAACAAACATGTTCATTAAAACTGGCAATTCTCTTTTACTTTATCCAATGATCAGAAGTAGTGAGCGACTAGTATTTTTGTTTTCACTTCTCTAGATTTAAGAACGAATCAGCTTGCTCTTTGTTAATTAACATAATGCCAGTCAGTTATTGATGCGTTTATCATAAAGGTGTATCTGCTGGAGACAATTAAAGAATATTGTTATAACTATTAGTGAGACTACTAATAGGTCGGTGAATTGTAGATATTTTGTAGCAATACAATTGGGGCCAACCTGCTTGCTGTGAATGCGATTCCATTATTGTATTGATGGATACATCATCTTTGTTATTTAATAAAAGTAAATGTCCTTAAGTTGGCCTATTTCAATCTACACTGGACTTAGTTGTTGCTTTGCATAAAGGTGTATTATATTTAACAATATATCTGTAGTGTTATTGCCACCTTGAGATTTTAAATACAAGTTTCAAGAGACAGTGTTACTGAATGTCAATTGTTTCATACAAGTTCAAGTTAGGGAATAACAAAATAATGTTCTTCTTGAGGAAACATTGTGTTTCTTTATATAAAAATAAATAATACACAAGTTACTATTGAGAGTATACATACTTGAATCATGTGAACTTTGCCCATTACCCCCAATATGAACAAAAACCAAACATTACCCAGCTAAATGTAGATCTACACACCAAAAACTGTGTTCATCTTGGAACCAATGAGCATCCAGTTTTCACCAGGTCAGATATCCACAGCTAGATGAGCATGTCAATAAATCTTTAAATAATTTACTACGAAAACCTAACATTTCTTTACCATGCGCTTTTGACATTTTCGTTATAACATACTGGCATCTAAAATATAAGGCAACAATGCTGTATTTTGAACATATATATCATTAAACCACACACGGTTCATCCAACTCTACAAAACTACAAAAGCAGGCATGGGACATGTGAAATGTTGCACATTCTAATAAAATACATCACTAGGTTTCTTTCCCCTAAAGCTCTGTTTCTGTGTGGAAAAATATTCAATAAGTACTTGGCATATTTGGCATTTGCACTCAATAAATACTTTGTATCAGACCATCACTTCTGTTAGCATGATCTAGTGGTATGATTGCACATAACTACCTTATCTCTCCATCGTATTAACATTGCTTTGTGAATCTGCCCTTGGACATTCAAGGACAACATTTAACTGCTAAAAAATGTGTACGAATCAAGTAGAATTACAAAGAATTCATATCTGCAGGCTAATGGTACAATCCATTGAGACATTAGTTAACCTCTTGTTTCCCATAGACCTTTCATATCACTGTAGCTACACACAAGTATACAGTGTCTAGATTATGTTGGCAACATTGAAAATACAGCGGTTGTTTCTCTTTGGTTGACTTGGCTCCGCTGCCTAAGTCAATATCTACTCTTCAGTATTTCCTATTACAGCATCAGGCCCAGCAAAACCAACCGACCAATAGTCCAACATCTCCCTTCCTGCTGTATAGGCATCCACTTTCATGACATTTTGTTTGCCACTTCTCACGATTTCCGATACATAATAATTTCATCAGTCATATAACAGATCTTTTTTATCATAGACATTTTCCAACCAGATAACAACAAAACTGTGCTTTTGTTCCAAATATCAACCAGCCGAATAACCTTTCTTGTTCTTCTTGTTCTGTTAATAAGTTTCAAATCAAATATCAACCAGCCGAGATATATAATTTTATTCGGTTACATTTCTGTTAATAAAACTAATAAAGCTGACAAAATAATATATGTACTGTTTAAGAAAAACTGTCTGAAGCACTGGCCCCCAAACATAAAAAAGCAAGAATAATTTAGAGATATATACAATGTAGGAGTTTTACTTTGTTGGTTCTGCGTAACCCGAAGATACACTGTAGCAACTGCACGGCCGCAGCAATGAGGGGTGTTAGGGCGCCATAGCATACCCCGACAGCGTCAGCGGTGAGGTCAAGGGGTCCCTTGCCCTGGATGCCGAAACAACCCAAGTTGCCGACACAACCCTCCAGTATCTTCTCGTGCTGGCTGAATGTCATGCCGTTTAGGTTAGGCACGCTGCCTGAAGCACAACAACCACTGTCAACCTTCTGGCAACACTGGCCGAACACGTTACAATTAACCTATCCATCACGTGACCTGTTGCCTAGCAAAACCTCCGTCAAGTCATCAGAAAACATGTGGTGGGTTCGGACATTCCATCGAATATTTGGTTGAAATTCTGGTCACAAAAGTATTTCTTTATGGCAAAACCATAAGGCAAAGTTTGTAAAGTGACAACTGTGTGTGGGAATGTTTGATTTATGAGATGTAATTCACGTATATATAACCATTAAAAACATTGTTGGCAAAGCAGAGCTTGACGGAGGTCACGTACAAAATTCAATATATAGATGTAAACAAAACTGCGACATAGTGAATACATCAATTATTACAGACTAACAAAAATATTGGACCATCAGAAGAGATAACATGGTTATTTTTATGGTGATAATTTTCACGGTTATGTATGAAACCAAGTGCTTAGTTTGGTATTTTGTGTGCCATATGGCGCTACCTACACAGATGCAAGACACAGTTTCAAGAAGTATTTTTTATGAGACATTTCATGAAGATTGCATAACTTGGGACAGTTGTATGCAATGCCATGCATGTTTTCTTTGACTGTTCCATGCTACATTTTTAAGTACAAGATATTTGTGAGACTTACCCATCTACATGTTGCTGCATGTGTTCGGCATGCGTAATACTCCCCAAGATTCTCCCTGTACAAAGCTGAATCCGTTGATCTCAAGACTTCCTTTCCTCCCAGTCCTGAAGTCAACAACATCGTCCATATTCATCTACTCATACCATAGCTAATATCACAAATACCTGGGTTTAATTTTTTAACTGAAAAATGCTTTAAAATTCATATCGGTTAAAGTATGATGTATAATTAGCTATTAATATGATGTAAAATCAGTCTGTTTAAATGTTGGGAATCTTGCATCACCATTTTCTAACTGGAGTCTTCAGTTGCCACCATTTTGCACATAACAGATATTCAAACCTATTTTGTTTTATTAAAATAAGTGACACATCACTGGAATCGAACTATGGAAAAACAGAATCATTGATGAGAAGTAATAATTTGTAGAGATTGTTAAGGACTGTTAAAATATATCCTCACCATGTTTTATCAAGGTGAGAACATGCTTACCTCACAATGTCCATCATTTCAAGTTGACAAGTTAAGAAAATGTACATCTGATGTCACACATGAAGTGACTGATTATATGTTATGATGGTCACAGTTAGTTTATTAACAAAAAGTCCGCAAAATACATGTTGACCCCACAACCACATAATGGCATCATGTTATGTTACCTTCTAATGGTGATGGTGTGTGGGCGTCCGTCATCTATACAGTCCACCAAGCTGATGTTGGCTGGGCCACTTTCCAGTTCAGAGCTACAACCACAGCAACACGCAATACATCACTTCCAGGTTCATACAACCGCAGCAACACACAATACATTACATCCCAGTTCACAGCTACAACCACAGCAACACACAATACATTACATCCCAGTTCACAGCTACAACCACAGCAACACACAATACATTACTTCCCAGTTGATAAATATAATACTGTTTATGGCTCCAAGATTCCATTAGACTGCAAGAAATAAACTTCCTTTGTTTAAACATTTGCTGCAAAGTAAGCTTATTTCTTGCTGCTTAATTTACTATTTCATTACATATGTGACTGCACTGGCGTGACGTCCTATGTGCCTACATAATATCTAGTAACCCTTGTAGCAAATTTATCTAGGTGCATATACTTGCAGCAGACTAAGTTCTCTTTAATGTGTATCTAGTTTAATTCAAATAACAATTCTTGGACCATCATCTACATGTAGTGAAAATGCCACAAACACTACTTTGTTCTGGAGAATTAGTAGTTCTACGTAAAGGTTCATAACCGATCAATATCCTAAACACTTCATACGTGACCTGCCACAGCGTACCAGGTATTAAGTCGCACAGGTCTATTTTGTACACAAACAAAAAATAACTGTGTAAGTCATGTCCCATCAATTTTGTGATTTTAGCAGAAATGCATAATTCATAATCTCATATTCCAATGTCCAGTTTATTTTCCTCGACAAGTAATCCCAAACTAATAAAATACATGCACTTATGAACCCATATATTAAAAAGACACAGACAAATACATCAGTTTTTTTAAATAAAATATGACAAAATAACAAACACTAAAACAACAATAATTAATAACGTAAATACTAGATATTATTCAGATGTCAAAAGACATTAATGCTGATGATATTTAAAAGCGACAGAGATTACCTCCTGATTATTAAGTTATTTGAAAACCGACTCATATACTAGATATACATAATACCAGAAACTAGTTGTTCCGACCAACTGACCTGAAGACGACCTTGCCGCCATGTAGGACGACAGAGAGGTAGTCTTTGCCCCGCCCCCTGGTGCTAGGCTTCTGACACCATCGCGACTTCTCTGGAAAGCATTCAGCCATGCTGCAATTAATGCATAAAGACTTTCTTTGTACATAACCATCCACCACTGTTAATAGCCAGGTACTCATTCATACAGCCGAGTGAACTGGAGCAATGTAGAGTGAACGAACCTATTCAAGATTTGACAATGCAGCACAGGATTTGAACCCGTGTTATCTCGATTGGGAGTCCGTTGCTCTTGTCACTGTGCCACCAAGCTCCACAAATATAATATACAGTGGACCAAAGGCTTCATAGTGATGCTTTGATGCATTTTAGTACCGTTCCAGCAAGCGGTTGTCATTATCCCATGATCGACAAACACAAGACTTTCTCTCTGTACACGTGGCACCACTGTAGACCTGGGGCATTTACAGATGTACGAGTCTCCCGCGGCCTCACAAACACCCCCCATTCTCACATGGGTTGTTTATGATACAGATGTTGAGTTGTACTTCACAGTTAATGGTTGAAACACACAACTCATGTTTATGTTTTGTCTACTGTGAGCACACAAGGTTTCTCCATATTCATTTAAATTGGTTGCTCAAATTCAGCCATTTATCTAAAACATAATTTGCTCGTATTCATTCAATTGCCTAAGAGGTGTTTTCCTCATATATTAACAATAGCCTAACAATTTTTGTTTACTTATACTCATAATCAGTCAACTGCCTAAGAAGTCAACACCCCTAAACTACAAGGGTCTCTTCAGATTTAGCCCAATAGTTTGGCCACGGGACATTGTACAGGATCAACCCTGGATACAAGCACTCAGGATCAACCATGGATACATGTACTCAGAATCAACTTTGAATACAAGCACTCAGGATCAACCCTGGATACACATACTCAGGGTCAACTTTGGAGGCAAGCATTGAAGATCAACCCTGGATACACGTACTCAGAATGAACGCTGGATGCAAGCACTGAGTTCTCAGGATCAATCCTGGATTCACACTCACAATTAACTTGGGATACAGGCACTCAGGATCAACCTTGGATATACGCACTCAGGATCAACCATGGATACAGGCATTCAGGATGAACTTTGGATACACGCACTCAGTTATCTAACACCAACAACATCATACAGGCACTCTGTTCTCTGACACGACACACACCAACAATATCATATGAAGTCTTATTTCTATATCCCAACATCAAAGCATCTCTCCTGACAACTTCTAAAAACAGAGTTCACATTTAAAATGTACTTACTCAGTGCGACAACAGCATACAAGACACATTCAAAGTATCCCGCAAACCCGTGCAGAAGTACACTTTCCTGTACATTGAATCATAGCACTTTATAGTGGTTGGTGTCTGGTGTTGCATCTACAAAAAACATATCCAGCTATTGACATAGAGCAAAGAATTCAGAACACAAACTATAATGTTATGAATTTCATGACAGAATCAAATTGATGCTTTGGTCTGATTTATATAAAGATTAACATGATTAAGTTCTTATACAGCCTGGTATCCACTCCTTAGGACCATGTAAAGTGTTTACATGTCATTCTGGCAAACCCCAACTTATCCAGGAAGCATTCAGCCATGTTATAATTACTGTCCAAAATGTATTCCTTCACATACATCAACCACTATTTCCTTCTTTCCCTTAATCCGTTGCAGAATCAGGGGGGGTAACATCACAAAATCCCACTCGAGTTATTGCAGATTATCTATTTTGTACCAGTGACACGTCACAGTTTATGGTATGCATATTCGTGTGCAAATCAGTACATTTTTCTTTTAAAACAGCTAATGCTAATACACAGGTTTGTGAATAATTTTGGACTTTCATTCATAAAACAAATCTTAGGCATATATAAAGTACAGCAAGAAAAATATACAGTGTCAGACTCGCTCAGCGACGCTGACTGAATCCAGGTAACACACTCCATATGGAAAATCATTAGATGTTCATGACTGACCTTCGACCCTGTTAGGATGATGGAAGTGAAAGAGAGGCTTGGTTGTGTCGACTACATTCATGTTGTGTAGTTTGATGACGTGTGGAGTCTCAAATGGTGCCTGAAACATACCAGATAGAAATGGTTTATTATAATTAAGCACAGACTCATGGGTACAGACTGAAGAGATCTGCACCGTCAAGGCATTCTGGGAAGAGTTCGCTGTCTCTGAACGAACCAAGCAGGTCACTCACGACGATGTCTGCTTTCTCCGGGGTCCCATGTCCTCATGTCTCATGACACGACCGTCACAAGGTCCCTCCACACTTCGTATTTGAGGTTCTCCAGTCTACGGACATAAAGTAAGCTTGCACGTGAGGTAAGAGTACTTAAATGGAAAACAATAACTAATGTCAAAATAGAGTTAAGTTCCTGTAGAGTATGGTATCCAGTGTTTGGGACTGCTCAAAGTGCTTCAATCCTACTGTGTGGCACCACTGTATCACTTATTCCCTTTGCAATAAGTGGTGTCGATGAAGTTACCCCGACACATTGCTTAATGTATTTTAGGATTTTATGAACTGATCTTCTTGTTGTTCTCCTTTTCCCCCTGTAGTCGGGGTGAGCCTGGCCTAGACTTTTGTTTTCCTTTTATTTCCATCTGTTTCATCTATTCTAAGTATACAACTGGTACCAAAATTATATGGGCTACAAGTTAAGGCACCACATCATAAATTGTGGTGCCCAGAAATACTACTCCAAACACAATTTTAAATTAAATATTTAAAATTCTTCATGTGATGCAAACCATTTTTCATTCGGTTACTTGCGAGAGAAGAGAAACACCCACTGATGGTCATGCTCTTGATCCAATTGTCGAAGTTGCGCATGTAGAAGATATGAGTCTTGGCGCGCTCCTCGAGTCCTGATTCCTGCAGCTGGTTGTAATGTTTAGCCATTGTCTCTGTCAGATCCGCAGCCTGCGATAACAACAGAGTATATCTGATCTAGTACAATCCAAGTACTTTACAGATCATCTCAGAACATCGATGTCTGATGTCAAACAAATTACTTTCATCTGACCTGAGATGATCCGTTAGGTCAAGTACAAGTTCTTTGAAACATAAATTTGTCAGGTACCTAAGACAAGCAATCCCAAATCTTAACGTACGTGTGGTATCATTGTATGGCCTTGAAGTCGGTTGATAACTATCGATAGTACATTGTCGGATTGGCTAGATCGCAATGCATTGATAGTTTGATGTATCATTACACCCCTACACATCACTCCAACATTCATTGTCCAGGCTCAAAGCACATCACACTTTGTCCTCAGCAGACCTGTTCACATAACATACAAACTTCTATTGGTCAGGAACCTGGACATTTTCAATACTTCAGATTTGTGAAAGACATCACTGATGCAGTCACGGTACTTTGTTGTTTTGTAAAAACCACGTAACTGAAACCAACTATGTTATATGATAGTTGTGCAGACCCCTGAATATAAATATCATTGTTGCGTAAACATTAAAATAATCATTCTCAGTCATCTAGTCTAGTACAATGGTTTTAATATATTGATTACTTACCAATTCAATGACATTGTCATGGCATATGACAATATCACAGTGTGATTTGTTATGGCATTCAATGTGACTTATTTGTGCCATGGCCATAATTATATTCCTGGATTTGCCACTTACCATGACTTCGGTAAATTGAGAGGTTCATGGCGAAATCCTGTTATGCAATTATGTTCATGCGCCTTTGCAATAATAGAAGAGCGCTATTATCAACTACATATACTGGTCGAGAAAGGATAAATTACAAAATCAAGTGGCATAGATATCTATAGACTAGGCGATGCCAAAGCCCATACACGTCGTATCGACCCTTTTTTATGTCTAAATTACTTTGTGTGTATCCTGGTGGTTGTTGTGGACGCCATTCCAACTGTAAGAACATAATAATTATGTACACAAAGTGAGGAAAGTAGCTGATATATACCATAAAACGGTGAAGAGGGTTGTGAAAGCCACTAGCTGGAATGGGCACGCCCTGATAGTATAGACTATGAACTGTCAGAGGAAGATGGTGAGCCCAGTATCGACAATAAGGAAGATCTCCAAGACTCGGCAAGAGAGGAGTTCATGGATGAACCGGTGCACACTGCAGGCAAGGAGAAAGCGAAGCATGATAATTCGACCCACTCAACAGCGAAGACTGTACGTGAATTTTCTGCCGGTAGCTGACTGTCAACTTGAATGCTGTCACAGCTACACTTGAAGATAACTGCTACGCTATTTTACCAACAAGATGAAAAAGGTAGCTCAAACAAGAGTTTTTTAGTATCTACTGAAAGTATGACAAAAAGAACGAAATGATGGTTGGCCATGGCACGTCTGCTCTGCTCAAGATCGCCATAGATGTGGCATTTCAAGAACTCCACCCCGACATCTTCAACATCTAGGCGACAGTTGTTCAGGGTTATTGTCTACTCTCCATGCCTTCAGAGTTGCAGAAAGATATAAATTTTTGGGGCACCTGTCGTTCTACACAACAAAGGAGGAACGCTTAATGGGTCTCCCAACCACGCTCTATTCAACAGAAAGGTCGTTTTTTACTAATTTTAGGGCATGCTTGCTTACATGTCAAAATTCCGAACAACCCTGGGTTAGCGGCACATAACAATTATGCCATCTCAACAAGAAAGCCACCAACTCCATTGATCTGGAAATAGTAGCGAACGAATTATTGAACTTGGAATTTCTTAAGTTAAAAGAATATATGCGCATAGTCATAGAGATTTGCATGATGTACAGGTCTGTACGCACAATGTGCAGATGTTTGTTGTACACGGAAGTGTCCATTAATATAGAGTGAAACACATATATTGTAGTTAATCCTTTTTTGTTCATTTTGTTATGATATTTACAATGCCTATGCCAAAGCCAATGGATTTGGAATAGTCGCTGTGAAGCGGCCAAATTATCAAATATTCTTCTAATTCTAATTAATTACATCGTAAGGAGCCGCTGTTGGCTATGGTTTACGACGGGATGGGTGCGTATGGTGTTATTGAGTGTTTGGGCCGCAGGACAGGCGACTGAAATCATTTATGGTCTCAGCCTGGATCTGCGACTCGTTTAGTTTATTCCAGTCTACTATTGTCTTTACAAACTATGAATTTTTTTATTGACTGGTGAGGGATGCAGGTACCAGACCTGGGGCCGAAGTACTCGAGTACATTTTTGAAGTACTCGTACTCATAAAACTTGTGGGTTATGGACTCGTACTCGTAGCCATACTCATTGCACTCAGATTTTACGAGTACATTACGAGTACATCTGAGTATTTTGTTAATATATACTGGGGAAAATAAATATATCTGGTTATAAAGTGACACTTTCCTGAAATATTTTAATGTTCAACTATTTTTTAAATACTTTGTTATTTCTGATAGAATACCAGCTTACCATCCCTACACATAGTACATCCTCATTCTCTGATAACTATGACTATGATACCCAAATATGGCAACAGGCAGAAACACCCTGTTAAGCAAACAATAATTATAGGCTATCAGTTCAGGCCATAAACCTGTTTGTTTAATTAAGCCACCAGGATGTCCATAAAGAGCCAATTAGCAGTTAACCCACCAGTTAGACAGGAAATGCCTTTGATGTAGTCTGGGGACCTTGCCACTTGACAGTGGATGACAGTGCTAACTGCTAAGAACAAGAACTGCCAGTCTTCCTCTGTAGAAGTAAGGATGCTCAAGTCAGACTGCCTCCTGCACTAGTATAATCCGATGCCAGTAGCCTGGCTAAAAAGTCCAAAGGGGATGCTGAGCCGTTTATGTTTATGTGCTAGCCCTCTCAACAACTAGTAGTCTATGATCAGGAAATATAAATTGCAAACTTATTGTATCAGCAGATTGCTGATTGTAGAGGTGAACGAATACCTCAGTCAGCCATGTACAGATCATCACAGTGACCCACTGCAGTTCTGAGTTTTCCCCAGATGAAAGAGTATTTAGCACAGCCGAGAAAGTCTTCTGCCCTGAACGGTGCAGCCTGAAAGACTCAACCTGTGAACAACTCATGTTCATTCGGTGCAATGGCAAATAGATGATAAGATCATTCGATAAGATCATATGATGCCACTGAAATGAATGCCAATGAAGTGAATTTAATTGTTGATGAAGTAGAGGTTTTTTTAGTTTTCCTCATAACAATTGATCAACTGCCATTGCATATTCACTTGTGCTGAGTTATATAAATGAGATTACTTAATAATTTAAAAATTCATTATTATTTAATATTTATATTTTTTTAATGTACTCGTGAGAATGTACTTGTACTCGTACTCAGCTTTTAGCAATGTACTCGTACTTATCCATCATCAAAGTGCTCGTACTTGTGAAAATGTACTCGGCCCCAGGTCTGGCAGGTGCTGTATAGCACCTGGTGTTATTGGTTGTTAGGTGTTGTACAAAGTTTGAGGATACGTGATCTGGGAAATGTTTGGGTTGGATGAGTCTTTTATTTATTCTTTGGTGCCGAAAGTATGTTGCTGTTGGAATGGCTGGGCCTGGGATAGATCCCTCAGCTATCTTGTACATGAATTTACGTCGTTGGTCCCAACGTCTCCTTTGTTGGTTTATCTATGTCCCCCTGGTGGTATGGATCCCACACTATGGCTCCGTACTCTAAGGGCAATATATGCGGTCCGTTTGCTGTTTTGTAGAACATTAGCCTAGGCGTAGCCTTAGCTTAGGAAACCAAGAGTGCTTTTTTATAGTTACTGTTGCGATATGGGAGTGCCATTTAAGGTCATCGGAGTTAGCGATACCAAGATATCGGTTGCAGTTTACACGTATGGTGGCGTTATTTAGGGTGTAGAAATAGTCAGTTTTATGTTTTACACTGTGGATGTAGCATTTGTTTGTATTAAAAGTTCAACTTCATACCCGAGATATCGCCCATACTTGGTGTAGTTGTAATTTATGCGTCGAGTTCTTAATGTTCGACAAAGAAGAAAAACATGAAAATAATATGCAACATATTCTAATAAATTACAGTTTATTGTATTATGAAGATGTGACTGCACTGTCATAGAATAAGTGATGTAAATTGCAAAATGATGAATAGACATCGTGTAAACTCACCGGTACATAATTACTACAACAGCCTATCGGATAGTTGTGGTACTGCAGTTAATAATTAATCCGAAAGGTGGCACCACTGGTACCAACGTTTACCTGAAATCATTCAGTTACGAGAAAAAATTCATATGCTTATACTTAAAACTTATGAAATGGTACAACTTCGCTTATATTAAGTTAATTCATCTGTAAGAATAGTATCCGAGTCTACACAGTGGTGGATATTTGTGTACGAATATAGTCTTAATTAATCTGTGCAGTAATTGCAACGGGGCTGAATGCTTCCCAGAAAAATCGAGATGATGTTCGATTGAACAGATCTACAAGGGGGTAAAATGTAAAACATTTTGAGCAGTCGTAATTAAAGACTCGATACCACGCTATACTAGAACTTACCTTTCTTTTTTATTGGCACTTGCTGCTGTAGTTGAGATTAGTTCCTAATCAATCTTTAGGTAGTTTAAATCTCCAAGTAGTAGAACATGTGAACAATATTTCTCACTTATTTTATATAATAGTTTGTTAAGGTTGTCATTGTACTCAATGGTGCCGTTAGGGCTTCTATAAAAAGAGCCTACGAGAAGGGTATCCTTCCCTTTCAGTTTCAAAATGAAAAACAGTTCTTCATTAAACTCAACATCAAACTGTTGTACTTCAATTGCCAAAGAATTGTGAATAAACAAAACATCCCTCTCCCTTTGCCTTCAGTCATGTTCACAGTTTCCCTATAATACCCTTCCAGGTTGTATTCCTGCGAGGTAAGTTGCCTTTTAAAATGTGTAGGCTTTACTTCTGAAATTGCTACAACATGTGGTGGAGTTGAGTGTTTTTTATTCTACACTTTAGTTCAGTTAGTTTTTTTGTTAGTACATCACTATTTGTATATCATACAATTATTTCTTCTGTACTGGCACTTACAGTGCTCGGGTTTGGTTGGTTATTTGCCCTTTTTGCCTTGTCAATATCTACTCTTCAGTATTTCCTATTACAGCATCAGGCCCAGCAAAACCAACCGACCAATAGTCCAACATCTCCCTTCCTGCTGCATAGGCATCCACTTTCATGACATTTTGTTTGCCATTTCTCACGATTTCCGATACATAATAATTTCATCAGTCATATAACAGATCTTTTTATCATAGACATTTTCCAACCAGATAACAACAAAACTGTGCTTTTGTTCCAAATATCAACCAGCCGAATAACCTTTCTTGTTCTTCTTGTTCTGTTAATAAGTTTCAAATCAAATATCAACCAGCCGAGATATATAATTTTACTCGGTTTCATTTCTGTTAATAAAACTAATAAAGCTGACAAAATAATATATGTACTGTTTAAGAAAAACTGTCTGAAGCACTGGCCCCCAAACATAAAAAAGCAACAATAATTTAGAGATATATACAATGTAGGAGTTTTACTTTGTTGGTTCTGCGTAGCCCGAAGATACACTGTAGCAATTGCACGGCCGCAGCAATGAGGGGTGTTAGGGCGCCATAGCATACCCCGACAGCGTCAGCGGTGAGGTCAAGGGGTCCCTTGCCCTGGATGCCGACACAACCCAAGTTGCCGACACAACCCTCCAGTATCTTCTCGTGCTGGCTGAATGTCATGCCGTTTAGGTTAGGCACGATGCCTGCAGCACAACAACCACTGTCAACCTTCTGGCAACACTGGCCGAACACGTTACAATTAACCTATCCATCACGTGACCTGTTGCCTAGCAAAACCTCCGTCAAGTCATCAGAAAACATGTGGTGGGTTCGGACATTCCATCGAATATTTGGTTGAAATTCTGGTCACAAAAGTATTTCATTATGGCAAAAACATCAGGCAAAGTTTGTAAAGTGACAACTGTGTGTGGGAATGTTTGATTTATGAGATGTAATTCACGTATATATAACCATTAAAAACATTGTTGGCAAAGCAGAGCTTGACGGAGGTCACGTGCAAAATTCAATTGTGATGTAAACAAAACCGCGACATAGTGAATACATCAATTATTACACAGACTAACAAAAATATTGGACCATCAGAAGAGATAAGATGGTTATTTTTATGGTGATCATTTTCACGGTTATGTATGAAACCAAGTGCTTAGTTTGGTATTTTGTGTGCCATATGGCGCTACCTACACAGACGCAAGACACAGTTTCAAGAAGTATTTTTTATGAGACATTTCATGGAGGATGCATAACTTGGGACAGTTGTATGCAATGCCATGCATGTTTTCTGCTACATTTTTAAGTACAAGATATTTGTGAGACTTACCCATCTACATGTTGCTGCATGTGTTCGGCATGCGTAATACTCCCCAAGATTCTTCCTGTACAAAGCTGAATCCGTTGATCTCAAGACTTCCTTTCCTCCCAGTCCTGAAGTCAACAACATCGTCCATATTCATCTACTCATACCATAGCTAATATCACAAATACCTGGGTTTCATTTTTTAACTGAAAAATGCTTTAAAATTCATATCGGTTAAAGTATGATGTATAATTAGCTATTAATATGATGTAAAATCAGTCTGTTTAAATGTTGGGAATCTTGCATCACCATTTTCTAACTGGAGTCTTCAGTTGCCACCATTTTGAACATAACAGTTATTCAAACCTATTTTGTTTTATTAAAATAAGTGACACATCACTGGAATCGAACTATGCAAAAACAGAATCATTGATGAGAAGTAATAATTTGTAAAGATTGTTAAGGACTGTTAAAATATATCCTCACCATGTTTTATCAAGGTGAGAACATGCTTACCTCACAATGTCCATCATTTCAAGTTGACAAGTTAAGAAAATGTACATCTGATGTCACACATGAAGTGACTGATTATATGTTATGATGGTCACAGTTAGTTTATTAACAAAAAGTCCGCAAAATACATGTTGACCCCACAACCACATAATGGCATCATGTTATGTTACCTTCTAATGGTGATGGTGTGTGGGCGTCCGTCATCTATTCAGTCCACCAAGCTGATGTTGGCTGGGCCACTTTCCAGTTCAGAGCTACAACCACAGCAACACGCAATACATCACTTCCAGGTTCATACAACTGCAGCAACACACAATACATTACATCCCAGTTCACAGCTACAACCACAGCAACACACAATACATTACTTCCCAGTTGATAAATATAATACTGTTCATGGCTCCAAGATTCCATTAGACTGCAAGAAATAAACTTACTTTGTTTAAACATTTGCTGCAAAGTAAGCTTATTTCTTGCTGCTTAATTTACTATTTCATTACATATGTGACTGCACTGGCGTGACGTCCTATGTGCCTACATAATATCTAGTAACCCTTGTAGCAAATTTATCTAGGTGCATATACTTGCAGCAGACTAAGTTCTCTTTAATGTGTATCTAGTTTAATTCAAATAACAATTCTTGGACCATCATCTACATGTAGTGAAAATGCCACAAACACTACTTTGTTCTGGAGAATTAGTAGTTCTACGTAAAGGTTCATAACCGATCAATATCCTAAACACTTCGTACGTGACCTGCCACAGCGTACCAGGTATTAAGTCGCACAGGTCTATTTTGTACACAAACAAAAAATAACTGTGTAAATCATGTCCCATCAATTTTGTGATTTTAGCAGAAATGCATAATTCATAATCTCATATTCCAATGTCCAGTTTATTTTCCTCGACAAGTAATCCCAAACTAATAAAATACATGCACTTATGAACCCACATATTAAAAAGACACAGATAAATACATGTTTTTTTTTATAAAATATGACAAAATAACAAACACTAAAACAACAATAATTAATAACGTAAATACTAGATATTATTCAGATGTCAAAAGACATTAATGCTGATGATATTTAAAAGCGACAGAGATTACCTCCTGATTATTAAGTTATTTGAAAACCGACTCATATACTAGATATACATAATACCAGAAACGAGTTGTTCCGACCAACTGACCTGAAGACGACCTTGCCGCCATGTAGGACGACAGAGAGGTAGTCTTTGCCCCGCCCCCTGGTGCTAGGCTTCTGACTTTGCCACAGCAGCAGATTGTCCGAATGGTCAGTGGAGACGGTCATCTGTATCACCTCCTCCACCTGACTGTTCTGGTGGGGCAGCGGAAACCAGCTGACGAACCAATGGATGTGCCTGCAACATGGAGCGACATGTTGGAGCGTTCATCTCAGCAGAATCTCATTAATCTGGATCTCACTAATCTGGAAACCTTGGAATGTGGACACCGTTTCAGGAAAATGGAATTTCCAAACATTAATGTGTGGTTTTTATATACATAATTCATTTCATCCATAACAAAGTAAAAAGGTAAGTTCTTATACAGCACAGTATCCAGTCATTAGGACTGCTTAAAGGACTTTACACTTTACTCCTTGACAGACCTGTTCAATCAAACACCATCGCGACTTCTCTGGAAAGCATTCAGCCATGCTGCAATTAATGCATAAAGACTTTCTTTGTACATAACCATCCACCACTGTTAATAGCCAGGTACTCATTCATACAGCCGAGTGAACTGGAGCAATGTAGAGTGAACGAACCTATTCAAGGTTTGACAATGCAGCACAGGATTTGAACCCGTGTTATCTCGATTGGGAGTCCGTTGCTCTTTGCACTGTGCCACCAAGCTCCACAAATTTAATATACAGTGGACCAAAGGCTTCATAGTGATGCTATGATGCATTTTAGTACCGTTCCAGCAAGCGGTTGTCATTATCCCATGATCGACAAACACAAGACTTTCTCTCTGTACAGGTGGCACCACTGTAGACCTGGGGCATTTACAGATGTACGAGTCTCCCGCGGCCTCACAAACACCCCCCATTCTCACATGGGTTGTTTATGATACAGATGTTGAGTTGTACTTCACAGTTAATGGTTGAAACACACAACTCATGTTTATGTTTTGTCTACTGTGAGCACACAAGGTTTCTCCATATTCATTTAAATTGGTTGCTCAAATTCAGCCATTTATCTAAAACAAAATTTGCTCGTATTCATTCAATTGCCTAAGAGGTGTTTTCCTCATATATTAACAATTTTTACTTATACTCATAATCAGTCAACTGCCTAAGAAGTCAACACCCCTAAGCTACAAGGGTCTCTTCAGATTTAGCCCAATAGTTTGGCCACGGGACGTTGTACAGGATCAACCCTGGATACAAGCACTCAGGATCAACCATGGATACACGTACTCAGAATCAACTTTGAATACAAGCACTCAGGATCAACCCTGGATACACATACTCAGGGTCAACTTTGGAGGCAAGCATTGAAGATCAACCCTGGATACACGTACTCAGAATGAACCCTGGATGCAAGCACTGAGTTCTCAGGATCAATCCTGGATTCACACTCACAATTAACTTGGGATACAGGCACTCAGGATCAACCTTGGATATACGCACTCAGGATCAACCATGGATACAGGCATTCAGGATGAACTTTGGATACACGCACTCAGTTATCTAACACCAACAACATCATACAGGCACTCTGTTCTCTGACACGACACACACCAACAATATCATATGAAGTCTTATTTCTATATCCCAACATCAAAGCATCTCTCCTGACAACTTCTAAAAACAGAGTTCACATTTAAAATGTACTTACTCAGTGCGACAACAGCATACAAGACACATTCAAAGTATCCCGCAAACCCGTGCAGAAGTACACTTTCCTGTACATTGAATCATAGCACTTTATAGTGGTTGGTGTCTGGTGTTGCATCTACAAAAAACATATCCAGCTATTGACATAGAGCAAAGAATTCAGAACACAAACTATAATGTTATGAATTTCATGACAGAATCAAATTGATGCTTTGGTCTGATTTATATAAAGATTAACATGATTAAGTTCTTATACAGCCTGGTATCCACTCCTTAGGACCATGTAAAGTGTTTACATGTCATTCTGGCAAACCCCAACTTCTCCAGGAAGCATTCAGCCATGTTATAATTACTGTCCAAAATGTATTCCTTCACATACATCAACCACTATTTCCTTCTTTCCCTTAATCCGTTGCAGAATCAGGGGGGGTAACATCACAAAATCCCACTCGAGTTATAGCAGATTATCTATTTTGTATGAGTGACACGTCACAGTTTATGGTATGCATATTCGTGTGCAAATCAGTACATTTTTATTTTAAAACAGCTAATGCTAATACACAGGTTTGTGAATAATTTTGGACTTTCATTCATAAAACAAATCTTAGGCATATATAAAGTACAGCAAGAAAAATATACAGTGTCAGACTCGCTGAGCGACGCTGACTGAATCCAGGTAACACACTCCACATGGAAAATCATTAGATGTTCATGACTGACCTTCGACCCTGTTAGGATGATGGAAGTGAAAGAGAGGCTTGGTTGTGTCGACTACATTCATGTTGTGTAGTTTGATGACGTGTGGAGTCTCAAATGGTGCCTGAAACATACCAGATAGAAATGGTTTATTATAATTAAGCACAGACTCATGGGTACAGACTGAAGAGATCTGCACCGTCAAGGCATTCTGGGAAGAGTTCGCTGTCTCCGAACGAACCAAGCAGGTCACTCACGACGATGTCTGCTTTCTCCGGGGTCCCATGTCCTCATGTCTCATGACACGACCGTCACAAGGTCCCTCCACACTTCGTATTTGAGGTTCTCCAGTCTACGGACATAAAGTAAGCTTGCACGTGAGGTAAGAGTACTTAAATGGAAAACAATAACTAATGTCAAAATAGAGTTAAGTTCCTGTAGAGTATGGTATCCAGTGTTTGGGACTGCTCAAAGTGCTTCAATCCTACTGTGTGGCACCACTGTATCACTTATTCCCTTTGCAATAAGTGGTGTCGATGAAGTTACCCCGACACATTGCTTAATGTATTTTAGGACTTTATGAACTGATCTTCTTGTTGTTCTCCTTTTCCCCCTGTAGTCGGGGTGAGCCTGGCCTAGACTTTTGTTTTCCTTCTATTTCCATCTGTTTCATCTATTCTAAGTATACAACTGGTACCAAAATTATTTGGGCTACAAGTTAAGGCACCACATCATAAATTGTGGTGCCCAGAAATACTACTCCAAACACAATTTTAAATTAAATATTTAAAATTCTTCATGTGATGCAAACCATTTTTCATTCGGCTACTTGCGAGAGAAGAGAAACACCCACTGATGGTCATGCTCTTGATCCAATTGTCGAAGTTGCGCATGTAGAAGATATGAGTCTTGGCGCGCTCCTAGTGTCCTGATTCCTGCAGCTGGTTGTAATGTTTAGCCATTGTCTCTGTCAGATCCGCAGCCTGCGATAACAACAGAGTATATCTGATCTAGTACAATCCAAGTACTTTACAGATCATCTCAGAACATCGATGTCTGATGTCAAACAAATTACTTTCATCTGACCTGAGATGATCCCTTAGGTCAAGTACAAGTTCTTTGAAACATAAATTTGTCAGGTACCTAAGACAAGCAATCCCAAATCTTAACGTACGTGTGGTATCATTGTATGGCCTTGAAGTCGGTTGATAACTATCGATAGTACATTGTCGGATTGGCTAGATCGCAATGCATTGATAGTTTGATGTATCATTACACCCCTACACATCACTCCAACATTCATTGTCCAGGCTCAAAGCACATCACACTTTGTCCTCAGCAGACCTGTTCACATAACATACAAACTTCTATTGGTCAGGAACCTGGACATTTTCAATACTTCAGATTTGGGAAAGGCATCACTGATGCAGTCACGGTACTTTGTTGTTTTGTTACACCACGTAACTGAAACCAACTATGTTATATGATAGTTGTGCAGACCCCTGAATATAAATATCATTGTTGTGTAAACATTAAAATAATCATTCTCAGTCATCTAGTCTAGTACAATGGTTTTAATCTATTGATGACTTACCAATTCAATGACATTGTCATGGCATATGACAATATCACAGTGTGATTTGTTATGGCATTCAATGTGACTTATTTGTGCCATGGCCATAATTATATTCCTGGATTTGCCACTTACCATGACTTGGGTAAATTGAGAGGTTCATGACCAAATCCTGTTATGCAATTATGTTCATGCGCCTTTGCAATAATAGAAGAGCGCTATTATCAACTACATATACTGGTCGAGAAAGGATAAATTACAAAATCAAGTGGCATAGATATCTATAGACTAGGCGATGCCAAAGCCCATACTCGTCGTATCGACCCTTTTTTATGTCGAAATTACTTTGTGTGTATCCTGGTGGTTGTTGTGGATGCCATTCCAACTGTAAGAACATAATAATTATGTACACAAAGTGAGGAAAGTAGCGGATATATACCATAAAACGGTGAAGAGGGTTGTGAAAGCCACTAGCTGGAATGGGCACGCCCTGATAATATAGACTATGAACTGTCAGAGGAAGATGGTGAGCCCAGTATCGACAATAAGGAAGATCTCCAAGACTCGGCAAGAGAGGAGTTCATGGATGAACCGGTGCACACTGCAGGCAAGGAGAAAGCGAAGCATGATTAACCGACCCACTCAACAGCGAAGACTGTACGTGAATTTTCTGCCGGTAGCTGACTGTCAACTTGAAAGCTGTCACAGCTACACTTGAAGATAACTGCTACGCTATTTTACCAACAAGATGAAAAAGGTAGCTCAAACAAGAGTTTTTTAGTATCTACTGAAAGTATGACAAAAAGAACGAAATGATGGTTGGCCATGGTACGTCTGCTCTGCTCAAGATCGCCATAGATGTGGCATTTCAAGAACTCCACCCCGACATCTTCAACATCGAGGCGACAGTTGTTCAGGGTTATTGTCTACTCTCCATGCCTTCAGAGTTGCAGAAAGATATAAATTTTTGGGGCACCTGTCGTTCTACACAACAATGGAGGAACGCTTAATGGGTCTGCCAACCACGCTCTATTCAACAAAAAGGTCGTTTTTACTAATTTTAGGGCATGCTTGCTTACATGTCAAAATTCCGAACAACCCTGGGTTAGCGGCACATAACAATTATGCCATCTCAACAAGAAAGCCACCAACTCCATTGATCTGGAAATAGTAGCGAACGAATTATTGAACTTGGAATTTCTTAAGTTAAAAGAATATATGCGCATAGTCATAGAGATTTGCATGATGTACAGGTCTGTACGCACAATGTGCAGATGTTTGTTGTACACGGAAGTGTCCACTAATATACAGTGAAACACATATATTGTAGTTAATCCTTTTTTGTTCATTTTGTTATGATATTTACAACGCCTATGCCAAAGCCCATGGATTGGGAATAGTCGCTGTGAAGCGGCCAAATTATCAAATATTCTTCTAATTCTAATTAATTACATCGTAAGGAGCCGCTGTTGGCTATGGTTTACGACGGGATGGGTGCGTGTGGTGTTATTGAGTGTTTGGGCCGCAGGACAGGCGACTGAAATCATTAATTATGGTCTCAGCCTGGATCTGCGACTCGTTTAGTTTATTCCAGTCTACTATTGTCTTTACAAACTATGAATTTTGTTATTGACTGGTGAGGGATGCAGGTACCAGACCTGGGGCCGAAGTACTCGAGTACATTTTTGAAGTACTCGTACTCATAAAACTTGTGGGTTATGGACTCGTACTCGTAGTCATACTCATTGCACTCAGATTTTACGAGTACATTACGAGTACATCTGAGTATTTTGTTAATATATACTGGGGAAAATAAATATATCTGGTTATAAAGTGACACTTTCCTGAAATATTTAAATGTTCAACTATTTTTTAAATACGTTGTTATTTCTGATAGAATACCAGCATACCATCCCTACACATAGTACATCCTCATTCTCTGATAACTATGACTATGATACCCAAATATGGCAACAGGCAGCATCTTTTCCCAGTCAGAAACACCCTGTTAAGCAAACAATAATTATAGGCTATCAGTTCAGGCCATAAACCTGTTTGTTTAATTAAGCCACCAGGATGTCCATAAAGAGCCAATTAGCAGTTAACCCACCAGTTAGACAGGAAATGCCTTTGATGTAGTCTGGGGACCTTGCCACTTGACAGTGGATGACAGTGCTAACTGCTAAGAACAAGAACTGCCAGTCTTCCTTTGTAGAAGTAAGGATGCTCAAGTCAGACTGCCTCCTGCATTAGTATAATCCGGTGCCAGTAGCCTGGCTAAAAAGTCCAAAGGGGATGCTGAGCCGTTTATGTGGACATGTGCTAGCCCTCTCAACAACTAGTAGTCTATGATCAGGAAATATAAATTGCAAACTTATTGTATCAGCAGATTGCTGATTGTAGAGGTGAACGAATACCTCAGTCAGCCAGGTACAGATCATCACAGTGACCCACTGCAGTTCTGAGTTTTCCCCAGATGAAAGGGTATTTAGCACAGCCGAGAAAGTCTTCTGCCCTGAACGGTGCAGCCTGAAAGACTCAACCTGTGAACAACTCATGTTCATTCGGTGCAATGGCAAATAGATGATAAGATCATTCGATAAGATCATACGATGCCACTGAAATGAATGCCAATGAAGTGAATTTAATTGTTGATGAAGTAGAGGTTTTTTTAGTTTTCCTCATAACAAATTGATCAACTGCCATTGCATATTCACTTGTGCTGAGTTATATAAATTAGATTACTTAATAATTTAAAAATTCATTATTATTTAATATTTATATTTTTTTTAATGTACTCGTGAGAATGTACTTGTACTCGTACTCAGCTTTTAGCAATGTACTCGTACTTATCCATCATCAAAGTGCTCGTACTTGTGAAAATGTACTCGGCCCCAGGTCTGGCAGGTGCTGTATAGCACCTGGTGTTATTGGTTGTTAGGTGTTGTACAAAGTTTGAGGATATGTGATCTGGGAAATGTTTGGGTTGGATGAGTCTTTTATTTATTCTTTGGTGCCGAAAGTATGTTGCTGTTGGAATGGCTGGGCCTGGGATAGATCCCTCAGCTATCTTGTACATGAATTTAAGTCGTTGGTCCCAACGTCTCCTTTGTTGGTTTATCTATGTCCCCCTGGTGGTATGGATGGTGTCCGTCGATCTCGGCCCGTCGATCTCGGCCCATGTTGACCTCGGCCCACGTCGATCTCGGCCCACATATTCGACCTATTTAGTTTGTAAATTAGTTTATTGTTCAATGTATGTCGTCGATCTCGGTCCACCTAGGATTCGTGTATTTGTTGTGTGTGCAATATATGTCGTCGATCGTGTTGATTTCGGCCCACCATAAATTAGTTTCTTGTGCAATGTATTCGTCAAAAAATTAAATGCTGCCCTTTGGTTTGATTTTAAGCTTACTATGGCGTCGATCTCGGCCGGCCTAACTTTTTTAGGATGGCATTATTCGTACTGCAACCAGGGGATGGGTTGGATATATTATAATTATATATATACATATATATATATATATATATACATATACACCTGTATATACATTTAATAATAATACACGTGTAGTTGTACAGGAATATATCAAAACGTAATCATGTGATATAAATACCAAACCGTTTATTATGAATGAAAACAACAATTATATATATGTACAGAGACTCATTACATATACACACTATTCACATTTGTGACATATCTAACAACACCAAAGAAAGTATTAAGACGTGCTTAACTCTTGTTGAGCATCACGCCTAATCACAATAATAGTAGAACTCACGCAAAAATTGCAATAAAGTTAACCAAGTATATACTCAATACTTTTACCCATGAACACAACAGTATCACATTCTGCATATAATCTTTACCTACGCTTACAATGTGACTTATATTATAATACAAAAAACTATAATATTCTTTATAAAAGTTACTTAAGTGATAATAATACCAAAAATGCACCCCTAGAATTAGTGTACGTTAAAAAATGCAGTCGGTACTGCATACCCATATAGAATACATGTCAGTATTACAACAACTCGACAATCCCGCTCTATCTTTCTACACGCGTGGGCCGTACAGGCGGGCACATGCTCGGAGGAGTTGAAGAGCAGTGCGGTCGCCACGCTCGTATTCCTCCCTGTAGCCGAAGATCTTCCGCTGAAGGTCGACGAACACCTTCTTCTGGTGCCTCCGCAACTTTCCGTCGGAAACCAGCCGAACCTGGACGGAGATCACGCTGGACTCGTCGTACAGCAACGCCACCATCATGTAAAAGTTCATCCGAGCACGACCACTGGCGTTCAGACGAGTGCGCCAGCCTTCGAGGTCGTTGTTAGTTCGGACGGACTGGAAGTACACACTCCAGCATGCTGGTGGCCAGATGTTGCTCTCTATCCAGGTGCGGCCGACATACTGCAGAAGCGAAGTCAGCGCGACTGTCGCTTCCAGTTGCAGTCGGCGGAAGATCGGCGTGATGTGCTGCGCTGGGAGGAAGCACAACGCCATGACCTTCCTAAGGAATTTGAAGGTGCCGTCGTCACTGGCGTAGGGGACTTGCAGACCGCACTCCTGGATGGGCCTCCAGATCGCCTGCGTGAAGTGGAAGGCGCACCCCTTCAACTCCATGGTTGGGAAGACGACCCGAGCAGCTCTCCACGTCGCATCCTCGAAGTCGAGCACCATGCGCTCCACTCGTCGACGTGGCAGCATGGCAGACAATTCTCTGAAAACCGCTGTGTAATCACTCTTGCGTCGGCGTGACATGACACACATCGCAAGTGGGAGTTGCTTTGTACAGCCATCTTGTCGAACAAACCCGTTTACAGTAAATAACTGAGTAAACGGCTGGCGGACGACGTAGAACGTCGCGTCGACGTACCACGTCTTCGCCTTCTCTAGCAGGTCCAGCTGAAGATCCGTGGCGAAGAGTAGATGCCGTGCCCCGTCGACGTTGATGTCCCGGCGAAGGAAGTTGTCTGGAATGTGAGTGTTGTTTAGTGCGAACGCCAGGTCTTGTGGGTGCTGCGGTCGGTTGCGTCTACGGTAGTAATTGGCGTTGGCAGCTATACTTCCCATGGCTGGAAGTGCTGGGCATGGGCGTGTGGTCGGAACGAATTCGGACACCAGGTCTCCGACGATCTCCCCAGCTGATCGAAACGGCTGCTCGTCGGCCTGTTTCTTTGCCAGGTGAGTGATTGTCGCAACAACATCAGCACCGAGACTCGGCTGGTGGACGTGCTCTCTGGGACCTTCCAAGAAAGTCTGTCCAACTTGGCGGACGGTGACTGGACAGTTAACTTTTCTGGACCGGAGAGTACAACGCCAGGTAGTGCAATGTCTGGTTCTTCGCTTAACTGTATACGCGTAACCGACCGTGTCAAAAAGTTTTGTCTTTCCCTCGGATGGACGTGTCTGTGACGACCCTGTAGCTCACGGCACCGTTAGTGCTACTAGCACTCATATCCGCTGGATCAGGATCTGCAATCGACGATTCCTGGAGATCGGCTGGTCTTGGTGGCGCATAGAACTCCAGATCCACTAAGCCATCATCAATGTCCATTGGAATGGGCGTTCCTGACCGATCCCCTGGTGGTGGCGTGTTTAGTGGCACGACATACGTCACGTCACTGGGTATAGTCGGCGATCTGGATAGCGTCGGCGCTCTCGGTGGAGTTGGCGATCTCGGAGGAGTCGGTGATCTGGACGGCGATATCGATCTGGATAGCGTCGGCGCTCTCGGTGGAGTCGGCGATCTGGATGGCGATGTCGAGACGGAGACTCAACCAACGTGGACGAAATCTCGGGCGACGCAGCCATGCACGACTGACATCGCCAGTGAAGCTCAACACGACCTTAAAACGACCCACCAAATACAACAGGATGTTTTATGGCTGAATTGTGTGTACCATAATTATTATAGGCAATCACTAAACCCACAGGCTTACTTGAAAAGGGTAGTTTATGAAGTAATTTTATTTCCGGCTGACTCGTTGACTGGATCGACAGAAAGTGGTCAGTGAAACAAAGGAAACGCTTTGTGGCCTGATAAAGCCAGCGAGTTAGTTGCAATCGCTACAATGATGGACCAAGGCTGCATGGACAACAAAAGGTTGTTTAAATCACGCTTTGCGTTGACTAGACAACAACTATCGTTTAACTATACTCTTCTTGGACAGTTCATATAAGTTTTAGACAAGCATCATAAACCGCGCTTGCGGCCGCAGGTTCTCTACTATCGCCAATTACAATGCTAAGTTCTGATCCTTATATGCAAGTTGCACCAAAAATAATTATATTTGGTTTACTTGTCCACGTTTTTTAATTTGTTTAGTTTAACACATTTGGAAAGCTAATTTATGACCATTTTCGTTAAATGCACTGATTTAAATCCAATTCCATAATTCCCTGATTCCGAGACTGAATACGCACACTTTCCTTATACCATAAGACTCTCCAATTTACTAAAATTTGGCTGTTACCGTATTATGAAAGTTTTCTTTTTGTGAAATTTTACTCCGATTTACGTAGAAATGCCCGATTTTCTTAGATCCTCCGATTTTTCCAAGAATTGTTTTCGAAACCCTCCGATTTATGTATAAATCTCCAGCATTGGCATTTTTAAAACTTAACATGTATAATGACTTGATAACTTCATTATAAAAATGAGCCATTTGTTTACCTAGGCCATAATACAACGATAGTAAATAGATCAATATTACCTTCTACTATCAGTTGGTATGTCGTGGCATCTATTCTGGTTCCGCATCTTATGTGGCACCATTCTCGCAGGATTCGCACTGCACGGCTTTGGAATGTATCTGTACTCTTCTGTGGCATTCAACGCAAGGGTGTAACGGCGGCATTGTTAATGAGTTGTGAGTAGCCTTTCTACTATAGTATCGCATTATTTATAGAAACACAACACCTGCACCATGCCGTGATTGGCTGCTGTAATCATCTATTCAAAGAGTCACACCCTGTCACAGGCCGTAATTGGCTATCTAGAACACCTAAAACATTTTAAGCCTATGTATGCTAATTCCAGTGTCGGGATTGGTGGATTGTAGAAACGGTACCCGTACCAGTACTGACCGTGCCTTAGGCCTAAGCTGTTGGAGATATGGGCATAGAACATATAGGAAATAACAAATCTAACAGCAATAGTACGAATATATTTCACGTGGTTATTCTATGAAATTGCTAATTTTTTCAATTCACCGGCAGCAGCCTAAGTAATGAATTGAACTAGAAATAATTACGAGAACACTGTTGTTTATTTCAATTTATTCCCAGCAAACACATAACTTTCCGTTAACGTTAGCATAGTGTTATATTTAGGTTAACGAATTTTTGTTTCCATATGATGACTATCCTGGGTGGTACATAGGTTTCTATGCTATCAGAATAGGTGAGTATATGTAGAAATGGGAAATAAATAGTTGATGTCTCCTCCTGATTTCCTGTACTAAGGGGTGAGGCTAACCTTGGTTCTGTTCCTCGATTTAAATAGTACACACACGCACGCACACACACACACACACGCACGCACGCACACACACACACACACACACATTCTGGTAACGTTCTGGGAACCTGTTTTTTTTAGCTGGGTTGCTTGTGTTTTACTATCCCTACAGAATTGTTCTGTACCTATTAATAAAGGTCTGTTAAATAAACAAGAAATAACAAATTTTGCAAGATAGATATAAGAAGCTACCCTGAACCGTTTTATACTTCACAGGAAGACTTGACACGCAAGATCTGCTCACATCTTCATTCAAAATATTCATGATCCAGTAAATGCAGATGTCGGAAGCTTTGTTCCGATGTACTGTGTACAGTGGGCAAGTGTGAAGAAACAAAGCGTTAACTTCGCCTGTGGATAATGGAAATTCTTAATATTTACTAAACAATACATCTGCTCAATGAACCAGTGCGAGCAGCAAGTGGACTGCTGTGGTCACACTTTCTGAACAGACACAAATCAAAGACAAATAACATGAAAGGATCTGTTCAGTGTAAAAATGCAAGCTCATCAAGCCGATAAGTAATGCCTCTACCAACTCAACAAGTACTTACAACACACAAAACAAAGATAAACACCATAACATTATATGCTCATTGAAACAATGCAGAGAAGCAAGCAAATTACTAAGGCCGCAACACATTTGTACAGCACACAAATCAAAGACACATCACATGAAAGGATCTGCTCAACGAAACAATGCAAGAGCACCAATTAAGCTTACTAGGGTCTTTGGGTTTTTTCATGATTTTTAGTCAAATTTAAATGTCTATAAACTAGGCTCCTTTTCATTTTCTAGAAGCATAGCGACTGTGCTAGTAATCTCATTAAAATAGGTGGGCCGCGATCGACGTTGTCGGACATCGACGTGGTTAAGCATAAACAACACGTAACATATGTAACATTTAATTTCTTTTTTTTAAAACATAATATACCTATATCGGAGTCCATATATCGTTACACACATCCCCGAACAACTATCGTTAATTAAATTACAACTAAATAGGTGGGCCGATATCAACGACCTATACATTATACAATAAACTAATTCACAATAAAACTATATCCTGCTGCAGTTAACTTTGAAATGGTGGTGGGCCGAAATCGACATGGGCCGAGATCGATGACATACCTTATACAATCAACTTATTTACAATAAAAACTACACTTTACATGAATCCTAGGTGGGCCGAGATCGACGGCATACATTGTACAAGTAACTAATTTACAAAATAAATAGGTCGAATATGTGGGCCGAAATCGACGTGGGCCGAGGTCAACATGGGCCGAGATCGACGGGCCGAGATCGACAAGGGCCGAGATCGACGTGAGTCGTATGGATCCCACACTATGGCTCCGTACTCTAACGGAGCGTGCACAAGGGCAATATATGCGGTCCGTTTGCTGTTTTGTAGAACATTAGCCTAGGCGTAGCCTTAGCTTAGGAAACCAAGAGTGCTTTTTTATAGTTACTGTTGCGATATGGGAGTGCCATTTAAGGTCATCGGAGTTAGCGATACCAAGATATGGGTTGCAGTTTACACGTATGGTGGCGTTATTTAGGGTGTAGAAATAGTCAGTTTTATGTTTTACACTGTGGATGTAGCATTTGTTTGTATTAAAAGTTCAACTTCAAAGTTCATACCCGAGATATCGCCCATACCTGGTGTAGTGGTACTTTATGCGTCGAGTTCTTAATGTTCGACAAAGAAGAAAAACATGAAAATAATATGCAACATATTCTACTAAATTACAGTTTATTGTATTATGAAGATGTGACTGCACTGTCATCGAATAAGTGATGTAAAATGCAAAATGATGAATAGACATCGTGTAAACTCACCGGTACGTAATTACTACAACAGCCTATCGGATAGTTGTGGTACTGCAGTTAATAATTAATCCGAAAGGTGGCACCACTGGTACCAACGTTTACCAGTAATTGCAACGGGGCTGAATGCTTCCCAGAAAAATCGAGATGATGTTCGATTGAACAGATCTACAAGGGGGTAAAATGTAAAACATTTTGAGCAGTCGTAATTAAAGACTCGATACCACGCTATACTAGAACTTACCTTTCTTTTTTATTGGCACAAATTACACAGCAGAACAAAACACAATCATGTTCACATTTTAAATATTTTAATTAACCATGTATGTATTCGTTTCGTTTTTTGTATATCAGTATATATATGATTATATAAGATATATGTATTCACATGAATGCGAGAGCATAATGAAACTGTTGAGTAACGCAGGATCGATATTCTCTGGAAACCCCACTGCTTTTATTATGAAGGTTTGTGACTAAGTGGACAATGCACCAAAACAAAAATATTTTGGTTGCAGGCTTGAATCCCATATCATGTTATTTGTTGCATTTTTATTTTGTTTTAATATTGAAGAAATTATATTTCTCATTGATAATACTCTTTTGGTCAGCTTGGCAATAGTGACTGCGGTTTTTGAACTTGTTAACACACACAAATAATTATCAATGCCAAATCCTTTTAGCAGAAATGGTTCATCACCAGCTAGAATGCAATTATACCTTATTACAGTAAATGTTAAGCCAGACATGTAGCGTTCGATCGTGCGTGGTTGCATGCGTATGCTTCAGGTTATATCTGTCAGGCAAGGCCAAACTTGTTCTTGAAACAAAATCACATTTCATGGTCGTTTTCAAGCAAAATAACTTCTTACTAAACTTTTCTTAATAGCGTACCTTCCACTTGGATAACACGATCAATATCAAGTTGTTTTATTTTGCAGTCGCCCAGCCGTCGGAAATGTAATCTCAATTAAGAGTCTGACGGTCTACATCAACTATCTACATACTATATATGTTCGTATCTTGCGGTGCCAGTGTGGATAATTCAGGAAATGTTGAGCTGATACCATTAGACCGGAACATATGTATGTAAGTAGTAAAGGAGGTCCCTTAGCGGGGCGCGTCCGTTTTTCTGTTGAGCAAAGAGCAAGAGTCAAGGTCAAAGGTCAATGTCAAGGTCACATGACCCGGATGTAGCTCAAGGTCACATGACCCGGATGTAGGTCAAGGTCACGTGGCACCCCCTACCGGATAGCTGGTGAATTAAAATAATTTCAAAAAAAAAAAACTAGAACAGCGCCACATAGCGGATAGGTCATGAACTAAAACAGCACCACATGGCGGGATTTTTTGGAACTACAATATGTTTGACCCCCCGCAGCGCCCCTGACGGATAGTTGATGAACTAAAACAAGTTCCCGCCCAAACTAGAACAGCGCCACCTAGCGGATATACCACGAACTAAAAAGGCGCCACATGGTGGAATTTTTTGGAACTAAAATAGGTTAGACCAGTAGCGCCCCTAGCGAAAAAATTGGGAACTAAATAGTTCGACCAGTAAGCCCCCTAGCGGATTTTTGGCGCACTAAAATAGTTTTGCGCGCCCTAGCGGATTTTTTGGGACTAACTATGCAAGTGGTGCCACCTGACGGACAAGTTGTAAACTAAATGTTCGAGCACTGCCCAAAATTCGTGCGTCTTGGTTTGACAATTAGCGCCACCTGGTGGAATATTTTGAAACTAAAATAGGCTGATCCGCAGCGGCACCTAGCGGAATTTTTCGGGACTAATTATGCAAGTGGTGCCACCTGACGGACAAGTTGTGAAGTAAATGTTCGAGTATTGCAAATATTCTTGTCTCTTGCACGCTTGCGTGCAATAGAGCCCCCTGACGGATAGCTCAGGAACTACAAACATCATCCCCTAGTGGACAAGTTGTGAAGTAAATGTTCGAGTACTGCAAATATTCGTGTCTGTTGTTTTTGTCGAGTACTTACTCCTGGTGGATATATCATCATCAACTGAAAGCACCCCTGTTAGATAAGTTGTGAACTAAATAACTACTCAGCAGTCCGCGCTTGTGTACATTCTACTCAGCAGTCCGTGCTTTTGAATTTTCTACAATCCGTGATCTTTCGGCACGCCCACGTGACTTTTCGGCACATTCTCTAACTATATAAGCGCGGTGTTTTGCCAATCGGACCGTCATTCGTATCACGACGACACCACGGCTAACATCATCATGTTGAAGACACCCTACTACCGACCTCGCAATGCGGCAGACTCGAGCGACGAGGACGAGCCGACTCATCATGCCGGTGATCAACCGTCCTTCCGGGCCGTCGGAACCAGACGTCGTGGACGTAGTGGACATCTCAGCTCTAGAAACATCGGTAAGCGCCGACGCCGTTATCAAGATCAGAGGGCTCCTCATCGACAAAGTACGCCAGCACACTCCCTTCTACATCGGGTGCAGGTACTGCAAGAAGCGTATGATTACCGACGATAGGGGACATTTGCAATGCGAACGACACGGTTACGTTGCTTCTGACGTGCATTTCGTGGTGCGCATGTGCTTTGTCGAGACAGCGACGGGTCGATCTATATGGCTGACTTTATTCGACCAGTGTATGGCTCTTCTCCTAGACGTGAATGCCGAGACGTTTGCTGGTATGGACGAAACGATGCAGACTTACAAACTGAACTCGTTGACGGGAACTCGTGTGTCTCTCACCATAAAGAAAACTCGACGAGATACTTACACAAACTTCAACGTCACTCACGTGGAGGTGATACACTAGGCTCCGTATCCTGTTTCAGCCTCTCTCTGCTGTCATCCCTGCCGATGTGACAACTTCCGCTCCTGACGATGTGACAATTTCTACTCACGCAACCAATGTGACAACTGCCGCTCCTGTCCCCACTGGTCCGAACTTTACGCTTGAGTTTCCGGCGATGGAAATGAAGAAGACGATTGCACGTCACATAGCATGCGCCATCGTTGAACTCTCGAGACGACAGTGTCTCGCTTGCGAGATAGACGATCCTAGTCAATTTCATCACGATTGTATGTTACCTGATGACATTCTAATTTATATGCATTTTGACGAGGCTGTGGAGGCCATTAATTCGACTGCAGTGATGAAAGACTGGTTGTGTGTTTTGTTAGATGCGGGTTTGAAGTTATCCGACCTGACGTCCGATCACTTGTGTGCTATCGGGAGTTGGTTGCAAGAACCGTTTTTAGAGGAGTGGCGAAACAAATTAAAGCAAATTGTTCTGGCAGTAATGGAGGATGATCTGTAAATATGTCTTGTGGTTTTATAAGACATTCGGTGACATTAATTCAACTGCAGAGAATGGAGCGCGACCTGTAAATACGTTTGTGTTGTTCACGAATAAACTGTGCAAACCTTATCTTGCGTCTTTTTTCGTGTCTTACACTTCACAAGTATAGGTCTAAGTCCCGATTAACAAATCACTCAAATCACTCACTCACTCACTCACTCACTCACTCACTCACTCACTAACTCACTCACTCACTCACTCACTCACTCACTCACTCACTCACCCTGCGTATCTGTTCACTCACTCACTCACTCTGAGGAGGAGGAGGAGGAGGAGGGCTAGATATGGACGCGTTGAGGAGGAGGAGGAGAAGGAGGGCTAGAGATGGACGCGTTGAAGAGGCGGAGGAGGGGGAGGGCTAGAAATGGACGCGTTGAGGAGGAGGAGGAGGAGAAGGAGGGCTAGAGATGGACGCGTTGAAGAGGCGGAGGAGAAGGAGGGCTAGAGATGGACGCGTTGAGGAGGAGGAGTAGGAGGAGGAGAAGGGCTAGAGATGGACGTTTTATTGTATGACATTCCTCCTCCTCTTTCAGGCAAATGGACGTATTATCTCGTGAGATTTCACCGATTCGACGGAATTCCACTGCAATAGGCAGGTATAAAACGAGTTGTACAAACCAAACTTAGACCGACGAGTTCCAAGAGTCATTCCGTTCTTAGCATTTGAACAGTAAACACGTACATCATGAGTTTATGGAGTAGTCTACGAGCTGCCAACAAGTCCACACCATCAGCGTTCCAGTGCCCAGATTGCAAGAGACATTTCTCACGTCGGGACAACTTGAAACGACACAGTGCCCACAGTCGCTGTGCACCGTCGACGAACGCTACGACACCTGTGTCTCTGGCCCCAGCAACAAGCTCGACATTCTTGTCTCCAACTCAGGTGCCCACTATGACACATGTACCTATGGTTCCTTCAACAAGCTCGACATTCCCGTCTCCATCTCAGGTGACCATGGAGTATACAAAGAAGATGGCCCTGGTCGATCCCCGTATTTTGGAAAACATTCAACCGCAACGTCCTTCGACTGCTAGCCCTATCGAAAGGGTCTTGCAACGACTCGACAATGAAATGCTAGACATACTAGAACGAAACGATATACACGAGAGGGAAAAGGTGGTGTTGTATAACCAGGTGTTGAATCGGTACAACGATCTTTCCGACAAACGTATCCAAGAAAATGTGCGTGTGGTCATCGAAAAAATTCCCACTGAAGAGAAAAACAAAGTACAACCTGCTAGCGAAAATGAAATCGTCGAAAATAAGAACATCGAAAACGAAATAATTGACAGCGTTCCAAAAACTATGAAGCAGAAAGCACGAAGACTACTCGTTAAAATGAAAGGGGCAGTAAGTTGGAACGATTGTGGCGAGATGATGTACAGAAACAAGGCGGTTCCCGGAAGTAATATCGTGGACCTTGTGAATGACGTGTTGAGAAAACGGAAGTCGTTTGAACCGGTGGGATGGGAAACCTTCGCTCGTGGTCTCAAGGATGTCAGTACGCCAATGGATTTAGCTGGGAACTCAGATCGTTGGCTTTACATGCAGACAGCATCAGTGGACGATGACATATCAAAGGAAACCAGCATTCCGTTTGACAGTGGTCGTCATTGGCATCGTAGACGACCTGCATCGTCGCGGCGCGCAGCTTATTCGGCGACACCTTTGCAAATCACACGTTGGGAACCTTATTAGCATTACCGATTTGGAATCTACAGGAACAGTGTGCAAGAGATATCATATGTGAAATATTCAAATAAAAATCGTGTTGATGCTATGAACGAGTGTGTTTGTTTTTAGTTTTCATAGTCATCAAGACACACCTCGCTTTTCCCGGTTCACTGACAACAATTGTTTTGTCAACGTTATCAATGTGGGTGGTGTTCAATATACCTAAGTGAATTTTGACTTAAGAGTGGTATGTAATGTTTGCATGTAATGTTGGCATGCACGTTCTTGTATTACATTAATTAAGCAATAACAAAGTCGACACCATATGTGCGTTTGTGAAATGCTTTATTCAGACACCCAAGAGAAAGTATCAATCTTATAAAATCTTGTAAACCTTAACTACATACAAATTGATTTCATATGGTACACACATTGTATTCAGATACCCAAGAGAAAGTATCCCTGTGAATGATATCACATATATTCTTGTTGTGAGACACCCAAGAGTAAGTGTCACTATTATAAAATCTTGTAAACCTTAACAACTATATACAAATCGACTCCACATGACACACAATCACTGATAGACAGTATGCTACACTCTGTGTTTATTTATTTTATGACACGACTTTTGCAGCGATTGAAGTATACAATATACTTTGTTTATTTTCACCAGTGTCCTACTTAAAAAGAAAAAAGCACACCACGGTGATGATGATGATGCAACAATGACGTGTGTGTGTGTGTATCGATACACTCTTTAACAATTGACAAGATAGGAGTCGATAAACACATAGTTCATCACGGCTACATTAAGACCGGATATTACACGGTTATCTCACGAGTGTACCGAACAGTAAATGTGAAATGTACACTCTTTAATAATCGAAAAGTAACAAGTAGGAGTCAGTGGTCGATAAACATCATACCTGATCACGGTTACACCAAGACTATATGTTACACAAATACCGAATGTTACAACAATACCGAATGATACACGGGTAGTTCACGAGAAGATTTACTGGTGTGTCTATTATACCAGACACGGAGAGGTAGAGATTCCATCGGCTTGTATCGGTCGTTTGGAATAAAAATATGTTAGTGCAGAACGTTCTTGAATATATGTAAAAACTGAAGCATTCTTCACCCGAAACCCTCGATTTTTCCCATCACCACTCTCTTTGGTTTTCAGTACTTTCAAAAACGTGTCTTTGTCAATTTCGTTGTGTCTCTTATTTAGACCTTTCGTGCTGAATTTATCCGTATCACCAAAACAATAATACGTTTTGCTACACAAGCCGATGAAACCTCTACCTTCGTACTCTATTTTGAACAGACCGGGTGTCCTTTTGTCGTGACGCGCACGCGCAATACAACACGATTCCGAAGGGACCCATTCTTTCCCTTCCATCCGACAAGTAACATAATCGGACGCGTGCGCGTCACAACAAACAGCAGGAAACCACCGGAACAAGTTTGTAAAGTATTCGTGTCGTTTATCGGTGGTAACACAATCGTCTAAACAAGAAAAAGCTAGACTTAAATATGCGGAATCCGTATCCATCTCGCAATATTGGAAGAGAGGTCGCTCTATATAATAATCTATGAAATCGTAATCAAATTCCAGCATTCTCAATTTTGCATACTGGTAAACCATAAAACCGATTTGAAGAGGGAGATCGTATTTAATGGATTTCTTGTTCATTGTTAGTTGGTACACGGATTCCGTAATTGGGTCTAGCTGGCGAAAACGATGACTGTTAATTCCTTGGCTCGCCGTTTTACTATTACAAAAGATAATATCTCTGTGGCGATCCTTATTAGTGATACATTTTCCATAGCCACTGTTCCCAAGAAGTGTCATCGTATCACCGATAACGGCCTTGTCCGGGTGCACGTCACCTTCGCGGCGTGCCTTCGAGTCGGCATTGGCGAAATGCTTGAAACACGGACTGATCGTATTCTAAAACTTGATAAACGTGAGATACGACCATTCCGTGTTTCAAATACCATTTTAACAAAGGTGTACCTAAAAAAATGTGTCTACCAAAATACGAAGCGACCAGTGTACGCCGAGGAGTAGATAATATATTGTGCTCTTCGGCGTAAGCTCGCATATAGGGGCCGATGTCGTTACGGGTAATGTCAATGTTTTTGAAAATGGGTTGCATTTCACCAAAATAATCTTTAAGATGATCCGGAACAAAAATGTCGCACTCTACCATGCCAAATAGGCGACCTTCAACTACATTTTGCAAAACTTTATCTAGGGTCATTTCCCACTTCAGGTTACGGTGAGGAAATTTTGAATTTAGAAAATTTCTTACTTCGGAATTTTTCCGAATTTCTTTCCATTGACATTCCCACATTTCGATGACCTCGGTATATTTACGCAAATACGTAGTGTTCTTTTTAGTTTCCGATAAGAGATCGGCCATAGACTTCCCGTTGATAGAGTTGGTGTGCTCCACGTTACATGGATAACCGTGAAAATAGCAACTGTGAAATTGACAAACGGTGCGGGTCTGGGCACACCATCCGTCAACGGGAAGTTTACGATCCCCAATGCGTTTCTCTTCTCCGTTAAATTGATGCCTTATCGTTGTATTCTTTTCGTGAGCTACCCACTCTAGCCATTCAAGAGCCATTTTTCCGTAAACACGTGATGTTTTAGGTCTGAAATTATTTTCTCGGCTACGACGCGTATAACATCCGGTGGTCATATCTTGTGAAAGAGCCCAAAGGTATAATCCATTCGCATCGTAGCCGACAATGGAACGACAGGGGTGAGCTGAGTCGCCCCTTTCCGATTCACGAAGCCGTGTAACGTCGACTTCGTGATGGCGGTGATATATTATAGACGGGCCCCCTACGATGGCTTTTTTTAACATATCGTTGTAAGTCCGAATCTTTTTGATTAAACAGACTGAAATAAATATCACGTGGTAATGTGTCAAACATAAATTTCATGGTTAGACCGGGAACGCTAATACCATCTTTAAACATATCAATGTGGCGCAATTTGTAAAAAGAGAACTGTTTTTTATAGCTTCAAGGAAAGGAACGACATCTCTATTGTTGTACCAAATGAGAAAATCACGAAAAGTTTTCATATCGTGATCGCGCCAAATTTGTTCGCAGTACGCGTAATTTTCGTCAGAAATGTCTTCGTTTTTCAAATCGCTATGAAAAGCTTCCTTTGGAGGAAGGGAATCACAGTCGAGTCTCGTTAACGAAGTCACCCACTCGTAGGGAAAGTAGCCTTTAGTTTGTACACATCCGTAAGCTTTCAGAAATTTATCGTAACTAAAACCGGGGGCCAAATAATTTATGATGTCCAAAAATGTCAAAGTCGCTGTTTTTAAACACATCAGATTAGTATTACGCATTACTGTGAAAATGATATTTTTAGATTTCTTATTAGATTCATTCTCGTCCGTCTCGTCACCTACGTCGGTTGTCAGGAAGTGTGGTGTGATATATTTTTTAATGACGTTCAAATCGTATTTTCCGGAATTAAAGCCAATGACGGGTAGTTCTTCAAGAAATCCGTGAAGCTTACCAATTAATTTTGAAATTTCATCTTCTGTGATAATAGGTAAAGGTGACCCGTCATCTGGAATTTCGTATAAGTCGGGTTCGAGCATTCTAGCCTCTGGTGATTGAATATATTTTAGTTGTTGGTTTAATTGATCAAAAACAAACTAATAACGTGTTTTAAGAATTTCGGAAGCGGTGTCGCTAATTTCGTAGAGATAATTTAAAAATCGATCGACTAGTTGGCTCGGCTCACCCTCGCTAATAAAACAGCGTGGTTCCTTGTACCCAGGAACATTGGATGATACACTAACGCTAAGTATTTCGTGTCGAGCCAACCACTCGATCTTTGGAGTATTTACCGGTAAGTTGGCCGTATCAAAATAAGATTCAAAATCAAAGGTGGCCCGAAACGGATAATACCGGTATTTTTCTTTGACGACAATACCCAACTCATCAAGTTTCTGAAAAATGGTTTCCTGAACATGAAATATACCACCAGGGAAAATTCTCTTGACTTCGACTTCGCAACCTTGTTGGTGTCTTTTTAAGGAACATTCTGTATGCCAAAGTTTGTCACATTTGATACATTTGAAAGACCGTGTGTATGTTTTAATATCGTGGATATAAGAAAAATGTGTTTCGAAAAGATTCAAATTTAAAGTATCGGGGAATTTACAAGTTGAACGTCTCAGTAAATGACACGCTACCAAGTTCTTGTCGTCGTCGTGATGATCGAGTAATTCATAAACATATATATTTATATGGAAAAGCTTTTCAATGTCATAAAGGTCACTTAGCTTAAAACCAGGGAAATGTGTCATAGATGGGGCATCGTTTATAGACTCTTGGTACATGTTATATAATATTTGAACATGAGGCTCGAGATGATAAACATCAGCTCCCCGACTTAGTGCGAGAGCACGGAAGAAACAAAGATTATCTTTATAAAGAGGCTTGCCGTATCGGGACAAGTCACAGGATAACGAATTTAAACCTTCATTTGTGAGCACATAGTCGGGAAGGACTATATTACCAGTACGTATAGGGTGATCAGGTATGATGTTTATGTAAAATGTAACATTTGTTACCATTTCACAGATCCACTGAGAATCGGGCCTCTGTCTAATTGCCCAACTTAAAATATCTTTTTCTTCAAACGATTTAAAAAAACAACTGAAATTCATCGGCATTACTAATTAAAGGGGGCCTGTCCAGAAACCTACCGGAAACATTTTTTGAAGAATGAAAATAACGATGTTCTTTCGTTTTTTGGTTATATAAAATAAATCCTAAACTTAAATTAATTTTGAAGGCGGTGGTTTGTCATCAAAATATTCCACAATGTTGGATGTAATGAGGTTATGTCAGTATCCGTTAATCGAATGTTGTAGGTTCTCTGGACGGGTCCCCTACAATAATGCGTACGAATAGCCGACCACTGACTCCTATACAAATTAAACAAATTATCAGGTACAAAATCTACCACCTCAGGTGGTACAAGTGCATCTTGTTGGAATGGAGAGACTGCTGGTGACGATGTCGGTGAAGATGTCGGTGACGATCTGGTCGGCGCTGACGAACTGGTCTGTGATGACAACCGTCGGCGTTTTCGCGATTTCTACAACAACATATGTTTTTTTACAATACAATACAATAGGAGTTTATTGTCCAATAGTAATTCATAGGATAATTTTCCTTTTGTTGAAGATAACATATTCCTTATTAGATTAAGTTAATTAAGTTAATACAACCAACAAAGTTGTTCATAACTTGGTTAGTGAAACATGTAGTAAAGTATTCAACTAATTAATCACACAAGATTGAAAAACACTGCAATAAAGGCACGTATCATTAGACGGGAGAATATAAATCATTTATGGTACGGTAGTGAATTTCTTCAGTTGATATGTACATTAAATACATACGTAGTCAGTAATAATACCCGACATCTTCAGAGATTACTCACCGTAGTGCCTTCGGTCACAGGCGCAGGCGGCGCAGAGGTAGTTGGAACACTGTCAGCAGCAGCGGCAACGCGTTCATCAACTATCCTTTTCTTGGCGCTGAAATAAACACACAAGTTGAATTTTAATCATGATATACAAAGGATAAAAAGACGGGATTTGTAGCAACACCTGAAATAAACACAAGTTGACATTTAATCACGGTATACAAAACATAAAGAGGTGACATCTGTAACAGCATCTGAAAACATTTAAACAACATGATAGATTTACCATTATTTTTTCAACGTGTTCTTCTCGCCGCTGCTGCTTCTTAATCTTTCTCTGGCAATAGCCCTTCTTGACGTGTACTTTTAAATCATAGCGCCTGGTGAAGGTACTGCCGCACATACAGCACGCGAAGTGTGGCAGCACATTCACTCGGTTGGTCGGGGGTGTCCCGGCAGCAGTTGAGGCCGGGGCCGGGGCTGTCCCGGTGGTTGCTGGGACCGGTTGTCTCTTTGCTGGTAAAGGCCCGTTGATGAATTTCTACAACAATAATTAAATATTACAGACGCAATGATATGAAAAAATGGGATCGAAAAGAACGGTGACCACAAGTACGTTGGTCAGAAGTTAATAGGAAGATGATAACTATATGGAGGCAACGTCTCAGTAGGAATAGGATGAGAGCATTTGTGTTGACAGGAAGTATGTGGGACCCGCCATTTTAGCAGAAGTAAACAATATATAGGGACGCCATTTTGAAGGAAGTAAACAAAATACATGTAAACAATATGTAGGGACACCATTTTAGCGGAAGTAAACAATATATAGGGACGCCATTTTGACGGAAGTAAACAAAATACATGTAAACAATATATAGGGACACCATTTTGACGGAAGTAAAAAAATACATGTAAACAATATATAGGGACGCCATTTTAGCGGAAGTAAACAATATACAGGGACGCCATTTTGACGGAAGTAAACAAAATACATGTAAACAATATATAGGGACACCATTTTGACGGAAGTAAACAAAACACATGTAAACAATATATAGGGACGCCATTTTAGCGGAAGTAAACAATATACAGGGACGCCATTTTGACGGAAGTAAACATACATAGAGGCGTCATTTTGACGGGAGTTTTTAAGGAGACGAATTTTAGGGGAACTGATTGGGAAAGCATGATTTTAGAGGGAAGTAAACATAGACGGGGACGCCATTTTAGTGGAAAAATACACAGGGAGCCACCTTTTTGGTGGGAAGAAGGTAGGAGCCGCCATTTTAGGCGAAAGTGTATAGTAACACAACATAAAGTTTAACTCACCACCAGCGCGTCCAGCTCGGCCTCCTCGGCCGTCCTTTTTGGGCGGCGACAACAGCCGCGTACAACGTGACGCTTTCAATTGTTTTTTCTCATAAAATGCACCTTACATTGTTGGCAGGTGAATGTACCAAGGGAGGGTGGTGGTAGTTTCACGACAGGGGCGGGCGCCGTGGCAGCCACGGAAGATTCTGCCGGCAGAGTCCCACAGTCGACGTTCTAAAGATACAAAGGATTGTTATTAGACGTTTTCATCAGTGTCTTAATGCTAGATAACTATACACACGAAAAATTGTGAAATGGAAATATAATATTAATAAAGACCTACCATACGGGATGGTAGTGATACTGCCGCTGTCGGAACTGCTGGGGCCAATGGTATCAGGGCTGTCGCCGGGACGGACGCAGGTAGCGGAGGGAAGGCCAACGTGTAGGTTATTTCGGTCAAACCCGCTGTCCTACCGACAACGGGCTGGGGCCCTCTGACCGCCTCTGCGTACGACCACCCTTCTCTGGTCTGATTGCAATTGTATCTTGCCATGCCGAATGTCGAATGACGAATGACAAGCAGATCCTCTCCACGGCCTTATATAGGCACACGTTGAACATTAAGGTCACGTGGGCGTGCCGAAAGATTATGGATTGTAGAAAATTCAAAAGCACGGACTGCTGAGTAGAATGTACACAAGCACGGACCGCAGAGTAGAATATCTCAAAATAGCTCTCAAACTTTAGTTCAAAAAAAAATTAACCAGGTGGCGCTACTGGTCAAACTATTTAGTTCGAAAAATTCCGCCAGGTGGTGTTATTTTAGTGCAATTTTTTTAGCGCTACTTGTCAAACTAAGACGCACGAATTTGGGCAGTACTCGAACATTTACTTCACCACTTGTCCGTCAGGGGCACCATTTGTAGTTCATGACCTATCCGCCAGGGAAAATTTAGTTCAAAAAAATTCCGCCCGGTGACGCTAATGGCCAAACCAAGACGCACGAAATTGGGCAGTACTCGAACATTTAGTTTACAACTTGTCCACAAGATGACACCACTTTGCATAGTTAGTTCCAAAAAATCCGCTACGGTCGCTGTTTTGGTTTAAAAAAAATCCGCTATGGGGCGCTACTGGTCAACCCAAGACGCACTAATTTGGGCAGTACTCTAACATTTAGTTTACAACTTGTCCGTCAGATAGCACCACTTGCATAATTAGTTCCTGTTTTAGTCCCCCCGACTATCCGGTAGGGACACAATTTTTGTTCAACTATCCGCCAGGGGGCGCTATTTTAGTTCACCGACTATCCGGTAGGGGTGCTATTTTAGTTCACAAACTGTCCGGTAGGGGGCTTCACGTGACCTTGACCTACATCCGGGTACTTTTGCACTTCCACCGCGCCGCGCCACCATCCCCGCTACTTAACCTCCTTTACTACTTATGTATATATAGCGAGATATATAGCGAGATACCCTCCGCTAAGACAGTCCGCTTGAGGGGAATAAAAAGTGAATATTAACAGTTAGCAACTACGTACGACGTTATGAATATACAAAATGTTACGACGTTATAATGCATACATCATCAATAAACGCTTTGATATTTTATGAAGTAACTGTGCTATATATATATATATATATATATATATACATACCTCTGCCGTCTCTTTGTTCGAAGTGAAAATGTAACACCAAACTTGGTGAACGAATCTCAATAAAGGGATTTGACTCCACATTAGTGCAGTTAGCATTTGAGAGGTTTGGTGCACTAGAACATGTATATAAAAAGTCATGAACAATACTTGTGTACTAAATCATACCTGTTATAATATATGTCGTTTTTTGCGCCGTCTAATCTTAACATTGCTATGTGAAAAACGTTAGTCAGGTTTGGGGTAATGTGATATATAATGTATGAGGCTTGTATATAATTACCACAATCACGCAATGTTGCTATGTGTTTTTGCAGTCCACACACAGACGACAGCCAGCGACATTAAGTCAGATGTCGGTATGTGGAGTTTCATATAGTACTTGCACAACGAATTCCAAATCTGACAACTTTGAAGAGCTAGAAATTCAATAACAATATTTTGTCACGTCACGTAAATCTTTGGGTGCAACCGATAATTATAAAGGGGTATCATGCTGTTGCCGATTCATAAAAACACATCGTTAACTTAATTAAGAGTTTTCCACTGTTCCGTCACGCCAGAAGTAGAGATATCACGCTTCTTCTGAAACGTTCCGTTCAACGACTACCTCAGAAGCCGACCAATCTCAAACATTCCGTCCGCATCCAAGTTACTAAACCGCCTCATGCTTGCATAAATGCGTTTGCATTTACGATACAGCGGCAACATAGATATAGGAAGGTGTTTTATAATCACTGATGGTTGTAGGAATGCAGTGCTAATATATTCTACTACTTGTCATAAGCGCTGCTTTCTACACGATCAACCATGACATTCTTCATTCATAGTGTCAACAAAATTAGTTCCACTAAAATCGCACATTTATGTTTATGAAACCACGACTGCATCCCAGTATTGTGTGAACGATGGTATATGAGCGGGAGTAGTAGATAGGACGCTCAGACTACCGTACAGGAGCAAAAGATCAAAGAACATCAAAGGGTTTTGGGGCAGTAGCTCCAACGGTACCCTACTTATAAAAAAGAAATGATGGATGACCTGTCATAAAAATATACTTATAAAAAATCTCTTATCTGAATTGCTTGCTGACATCTTACTTATAAAAAAGTATTAAAAAAAAGGTTTGATTAATAGGTTTTTTGAACCCTTTTTTATTATCACTGCGGATTCATATAAGTGCAGTTCGTGTGTTTGCTGACCTCTAGTGACTAGGCGCTAAAATAAACTACACAGTAGCGCCTCTAGCGCAAGAATGAGTAATCAGACACTGATGTGTAAGTTTATATAGTGGTTATGCGTGAGGTGTAGTCAGTAGCGTTTCTAGATCAGCTGTATGGAGCCTATACGTTTCGGAGGGTCGGTGTCGTTCCTGTCGAATTTTCATCAGTGTCAAGTCAAGGCGTACGGTCGGGGCTTCAGATCCGTCTAGCACGCTTACCAGTTTAGAAAAGCGATGTTTAACGAAGACGAAGAAAGCGCGGAGTACATCAAAGAGGCGTGGTCGGCCTATATAGCGAAGCGACGAAGTTACGGAATCAGGAAAACGAGAACGGGAGCCGAACGGGACGCCGTTAGGGTCGAATGCATGAAGAGCCTGTTGATGAGTAAGTTCGGAGCATCGAAAAAGTTGAAAGACGCCCTATTGGCTACCCGGGACGCCGAATTGGTGGAGTGGGTGCCGTCCAAAGAAGCTTTTTGGGGTAGAGTCCACGGAAATAAAGAAGGTCAGAACATGCTCGGTAAATTGTTGATGGAGGTGCGCCATGAATATAGAAGAAACGAATAAAAAGTCATCGCTCGTTCCCCGTGGTGTTACGGTCAGTGGCAAACCGCCTACGCCTCTACGACAGCCGATATAGAGTTCGTAGACGGTTTGCCAGATCCGAAGATTTTAGACGCGAAAACGAGGACGCTTCTAATACTCGATGACCTTATGGAGGAAACCGATAGTCGGGTCACGACATTGTTCACTAAAAAAGTCATCACTGCAAAGCGTTCGTCGTACAGCTTCTGCACAATCTCTTTCCAAAAGGGAAAGAAAACCGCACAATCAGCCTAAACGCGCATTACATGGTGTTATTCAAGAGTCCCCGGGACGCGGGACAAGTAGGTCACCTGGCAAAACAGATGTATCCGGGTAGAAACAAATACATGATGGAGGCCTTCAAAGATGCCACGTCATCACCCTACGGTTACCTCCTGGTGGATCTGAAGCAGGAAACATCGGAAAATATGCGCTTGCGCACGGCCATTTTTCCCGACGATCGCCTTCAGTACGTCTACGTGCCGATGAGAGTATTAAAAGAGGAGCGCGTCGCGGCGGACGTCACTCATCAGGATGACAGAACGCGTCAAGAGGCACACCCTAGCCCTGCAGCTGTTGCGTCGATACAAGAAGAATACGGATCTGAGAAAAGCCGTACCGATTCCGATCTCATCTGTAGTCTGTGCGACTGCGCGTACAACATTCTGAGAGGGAACGTGAAATTGGCGGCTAAAAACAAAAAAGTACTGGCAAAATACAGGAACCATACGCGTAAGCTAGCGACAAAAAAGTACCCGTCAAACAGAAGCGGGCAATCCTGCAAACGGGGGCGGGCGGTTTTCTGACGGCGCTGCTGGCACCGTTGGCGAGCACCTTTCTGCCCCTCCTCAGACAGGCTATAGGTTGATGCAGCACGCGAAGAAGATGGCGTTGGTAGACCCCAGGTTGGTGGAGCGTCTACTCCCGTTACTCTTCCAACCGACCACGATCACGTCGCGTGTGACGAGTAGACTGGACGACGACATGAAAACTGTTCTCGAGCGTACGGATTTGTCCGAACGAGAAAATGTAGCGTCGTACAATCAACTGCTGAGTCGCTACAACACCATGGAGACGTCCCGTGCGCAGCAACCGATGCGCGTGTCCGTAGTGAACGGAGAGTCGAAGACCGATCAGCCGCCGCCGCCGCCGTCGCCGCCGCCACAGCCGACGGATCCGAACGATATAGAGAGCGAGATCGAGAAAAGCATACCGAAAAATCTGAAAGAAACGGCCCGCCTCCTGGTGGCCAAATTGAAAGCCGACCGGTGTTCCGCTGGAACGATCGAGGGGAGTTCGTGTACGACGGAGCGCCTATCGCGGGAATAACATTGTAGATCTAGTTAACGGTCTCATGCGACAAAGGAAGAAGGTGCCCCCGCCGGTCGGCTGGGAAGTGTTCAGGGACCGTATGAGGCGGCTGAACGTACATATGGAGCTCGTCGGTAACCCCCAGCGTCGAGCGTACATACAGCGCGCGCCGAAGCGAACGGCCAAACCCCGCACTCACTCTCTTGAACGCTCGTGGGTCACCTATTAAAGAGGTTGAGAAACGACCGAGCCGCTCACAAGCTAGTATGTTCCCTCGAAGTTCGGTAGTCATCGTCGGCGTCGCCGTAGTCGCAGCGGTGTTCGCTACGTATATCTGTGTATTAATATTTTTCGTAAATCGATGGGACTTGCCGTCGCCATGGTGTCCCGGCGGCCTCGTGGTACGCAACGAAAGCGCCGTCCTCAACAACAACAACAACGGGACCGCCTGAAGCGCGCCTACTTCGACCCGACACGGGCAGGCAGTTACGGCAGCGTCGACGCGTTGCACCGAGTGACCGTAGACCCAAGCCGGTCGTCAAGCAGAGGCTATCGGCGCAGGACGCCTATACGCTTCACAAGCCGGTCAAACGACGTTTCAAACGACGTTGCGTTATCGTAGGCGGTCGAAACCAACAGTGGCAAGCCGATCTCGTCGACGTAGGTAAACTGAAAAAGCACAACGACGGCATACCGTTTCTATTGACGGTCATCGATGTATTTTCTAAGCGGGCGTGGTGCGTCCCGTTGAAGAGTAATGCCGGTCCGGCGCTCGATACGGCCTTCGAGAACCTGCTGTCGTAGCAGGAGCGACCGCCGAACGCGCTGCAGACGGACAAGGGGACGGAGTTTCTCAACAGACCCTTTCAGAAACTTTTGACGGAACACGGCGTCCACCATTTCGTGACGCACAACGAGGAGACCAATGCGAGTGTCGTGGAGCGATTCAATCAGACGCTGAAGACCCGCATGTGGAGGTACTTCACGAAGCATCAGACGCTGAGATACGTAGAGCCGTTGCCAGACTTCGTGCGGTCGTACAACAACGCCTACCATCGAAACATCGGTAGGACACCGGCAAATGTCAACGCCGCGAATCAGGAGAGTGTGTGGCAGCGGCTGTACGGCGGTGGCGGGGGGCGAGGAAGCAAGCCGAAACTGCGAAATGGAGATAGCGTACGCATCAGCAAGAAGAAGGGTCGGTTCAAGAAAGGGTACATGACTAACTGGAGCGAAGAGATCTTCACCGTTGCCGAAACGCACCCTTCCGACCCTCCCGTCTTCCGATTCAGGGACGACGCCGGAGCGCTACTAGACGGCACCATCTACGAACCGGAGCTGCAACGAATAACCGTCGCGAATGATAAACTGTATCGCGTGGAGGCGGTTCTACAGCGTCGACGACGTAAGGGGGTGGTGCGGAAATGCTCGTAAAATGGGGGGTATCCGGCTTCCTTCAACAGCTGGATCGACGCCAAGGCGCTCGTGGACTATAAAGGGTAGGCGCGCCTCGGCGTCGGACGGTAGTCGCGCGACGATGACCGACGAGGCGACAACGATCGCAAACAGGCGCCGCCGCCGCCGTATCCACCCATATCGATGCGACCAATGCTATCGACGACGACCGCGACGTCTGCGAACGCGCTCCATGGTGTTTCTGCGGCCGCGATTGCCCCTCCCTCGGTAGTCGTGCGGCGTTGGACGCGATATTCGGGGTGCGTGCGACTGCATAATTACAACGCGTCGTTCAGCCGTCGATTCGTCGAGCGCCTGATAAAGGAAGGATGCCGTATCGTCAGACGGCAGTCGTGCGACGCTGACCGACGAGGTGACTACTATTGCCGAAGACCCCGCCGACGCCACATCCACCGTTGTAACTACCGTTGTCGACGCGACCGATGCCGTCGACGACGACGACGTCCGCGAACACGTTCCATGGCGTTTCTGCGGCAACGAATGCCCTAAAGCCGAGATCATCTGCCTGTGTCAGATCGTCGTCCTGTACACGGTTATCGTAGTCAGTATATACAATCTGACGCGCGACCAGGGCGACTCCAACCTGTGGACAGCGCAGCTGAGTAGCTGTCTCGGCTACCTACTACCGAGTCCGTCTGTGAGACGCGATGGCGTCGTCTGAATTTTACCTGACGCTGCCGAGCAACGTGTCTATGAAGGCGCACCCAGAAAACAGGTTGACTCACTGCACCACGAATCTGCCGCAACAATCTGTTACAACGTGAGTGAAGAGGACGCGTACTTGTTCTTGGATTGCGGGTCGGGGAGCAGGGCGTTTTCACCACCTCGGACGGTAGTAAAATTCTCCGGCAGGGCAACATCCCTCACTGCTTTTACAACAGCTCCTAGGAGTTGATGCACAAAATCAACGAGTTACTGACGAGACTGAGCACCGACAAAATCAATGCGCGCCGGGCGTCGAATTTACCACACCCCCTCGGAGCTACCTGAAGAAAATACTAGGCTTCGAGTCGAGCCGCATCGCGAGTCTTGCGGCGCCGACGTCCACCGACGACATCAGCATCAGCACCATGCCCGTCGCGTATACCTTCGAGTTCGAGGGGGACTACACGATGGACATGCCGTGGGGAGTCGACACCATGTACGTGTACACGGACATCGTGGAACCGCGCATCGTCGGCGACGTTTTCGCCTCGCTCCTCCGAACCGTCTCCGTCTACGGTACGAACGTTCGCACTATATCGAATATTTTCGACCGCGTCCAATACGTGCCTCTCCTTCGGCGCCAATTCAATCCGGTCGAGATAGATATAAGAGACGACATCGGTCAACCGATACCATCCGAACAGGAGAAACTCGTGTCGACGCTTCACATCAGACGCTGCAAATCCAAACTTTTCTGACGATGGCAGCAGCAGCGAGAGTCGGCGGCAACGTGTACGAGGAATTCTACACTCGACAGGTCGACGGTAACCTGCCGGTCTTCGTCGGCGGTAGATTACAGCGGGGACACGGCCTGCGCAATCTCTTCGGGAGCCTGTTTCGGGGCACCATGCCGCTTATCAAGACAGGGGCCCTGGCGCTGTAAAACGCGCTCTCAACACGGGCGTGCGCGTGGCGCGGGACGTCGTCTCCGGCGAGAATTTGAAACAGTCGGGAAAACGACTCGCGAAGGAGGCAGGCGCCGACCTTCTCGATGGGCTGTTGAATTCGCCCCCGCCGCCGAAAAAGCGACGACGCGCTATAAAACCGCCCGGCAAACCGTCGACGCCTATTAAGAAGAAGCGTCGTAGAAAGGAACAGACGTCGAGCGACATATTCCCCGAGTAGAAGAATGGCGTGCGTGCATCGACAGTCGTGCGAGGGTCTGAAGAGCAAACTGGACCTGTTCAGCGTGCATATGACGCAGACGAGCATCGAGAGCTGTCAGTGTATCGATCATCAGCCGCTGACGTCCCTCGACGCGGGCGGCCCTATCGAGTTCCTGTCCCGGGATCGGGAGACGACTATATGGACCTGGCGTGCGTTAGACTGTACGCGCGCGTCAAAGTGGTGCAGGGGGACGACACCGATCTCGCAAACGACAGCGTCGTGGGCCCGGTTAACAATTTCCTGCATTCGATGTTCAGTCAAGTCGACGTGTCGCTGAACGGCACGCTCGTGACGCCGTCGACCAATACGTATCCGTACCTGGCCTATATCGAAACCCTGCTGAGATACGGTTCCGACGCCAAACGCTCGCAGCTCGAGGCCGGCCTGTGGCGTAAGGACTCCGCCGGGCACATGGTGGCGGCCGCGAACGCCAACAACGGGTACGCGCATCGACACCACTTCATACGGGACAGCCGCGAGGTGGACCTGTTGGGACGCCTGCACGCCGACGTGTTCTTACAAGACCGGTACCTACTGAACGGCGTCGACTGGTACTAAGCAAGGACGCCTTCGCGTTCATAGGCGCGGTCGTCGATCCGGGGTTCAAAATCGTGCTGCTGGAGACACACCTGCAAGTGCGAAAGGCCAAGGTGAACCCGTCCGTCCAGCTCGGTCACATCAAAGCGTTGACAAAGGGGACGGTCAAGTACCCGCTACGTCGAATCGACTGCAAGGTGTTCTCGATACCACAGGGCACGATGTCTCATACGCACCAGAACGTCTACCTGGACACGCTCCCGATACGCGTGTTCATGTGCCTGATCGACAACGACGCCTATAACGGGGCCTAAGATAAAAAAAACGTTCAACGCGAAGCACACCGAAATAAAGTTCCTCGCCCTCTACGTCGACGGACGCCAGGTGCCGAGCAAGTCGCTGCAGCAGAACTTCGCGCATCGAAGCTACATCCGAAGCTACATGAACCTCTTCGCGGCGAAGGGGAAAGCATACGAGGACGAGGGCAACGACTTGACGCGCTCCGACTTCGACGACGGCTACACCATCTTCGGCTTCGACCTGTCGCCCGACTGCTGCGAAGGCGATCATTTCAACGTCGTGCGTAAGGGGAACATGCGCCTGGAGGTCCACTTCGCGGCGGCGCTGCCCCGGACGGTGAACTTCGTCGTGTACGGGGAGTTCGAGACGGTGCTCGAGATCGACAAGAACCGGAACGTCGTGTATGACTACTGAACCGATGATCACGTTTCAGCTGATACGCCGCCTGGCGGTCGACGCGTACACTAAAAACGTCGTCATCAGTGTCCTGCCTAAAGACGAGCTACCGAGAAGGCGGCTCACCGCTTACCCGACGGCCTTCGTGTGCAACACCGACGACGGCGACGAATCTGGGGGTCACTGGTGGCCGTCTACTTGTAAGCCGACCGGCGAGGCGACTACTTTGATTCTTACGGACTGCCACCACTGCACGCCGACTTCCGCGCCTTCCTTAGCCGCAACTGCGACTCATGGACATACAACGACAAGAGACTGCACAGTGGCGTATCTAACGTGTGCGGATAATATTGCTTCGCCTACCTGCTCTTACGATGCCGCGGTAAGCAGCTAAGCAGCATCCAATGCCTGTTTGGTCCCGATAGGGTGGCCAACGATTGTCTCGTATTCGACTGTCTAAAACCGCATTGAATATATCGCTTACTAGCTAGCGCCTATCGCATATTAAACGTCCGCGACCGAGTATCCGAACCGACTTTGTTGGACCCGCAAGGGCTCCTCGCCGTATGGCAGGCAAGACTGAAGTAGTGACGTCGCATGTACGCCTAGCAGCGAATAAAAGACGATGAAAACTCTACCGCTTGTGTTCACTCTTTTTTTATTAGTTCCTACCTACATACATACATACACCCTACCCCTAGGGGAGGGACGGGGCTACATTCATACACCAAACCCCTAGGGGATGCGGCGGGCCTTTAGGGGTAGTCCATAGGTTAGTTAGGGGTAGTCTCCCTTAAGTTACGTAGTCCCTGTACGAGTATAGGCGACGTAGTGACGCCGTCGTCGAGCACGCCAAGTTTGGCGTAGAAGTAGCTCAACGCCGCGCGCTCCTGAATGTACGTCAGCACAGACGATTCCTTCACTTGGAAGCCGCGGTTCCAGCCGCTGCCGCTCCGTTGTCCGCGCAGCACGGCTAAGAAGACGTCTTTGTCGATGTCGTTCTGACGGTTGCTCAGCCCCTTCGTGCTGTAATTGTCCCCGCCGTTGGCGCCGAAACGACGTGCGACGTTTCGCGCAACATTGGGCGGGCGCGTCCCACGGTCGGCCTGCGAGTCGGCACTGCACGTAAGCCTACGGGAACCATTCTCCTCGGTGCCGAAACTAGTGTCCGCGCTTAGCCGCCTCCATGAGCTCGTCGATGTCCCGTCCCGCAAGGTTCAAATACGCTGAGTCGGTGTCCATCGCGCAGTACTGGAACAGGGGGCGCGTTACGTAGGTAGCGATCAAGTCGTAGTAAAACTCCAGCATACGCAGTTTGGGTACTGGTATATGAATTAGCCGATTTGGATGGGCGGCGCGTACCCGACTGTTCGCTTGTTCATCGCCACCTCGTAGAGACCGTCGGGAACGACGACGTCGAGCTGCCGGAAGCGTCGATCGTTGATCAGCGTCGCGGCGACGGTAGACGTGCAGTACTTGATGTCCCGGTGCCGGTCGACACGCGTGATAGTTTTCCCAAAGGAACTGTTCCCGGGAAGCTTAAATGTATCGGCGAGAATGGCTTTGTCGGGGTCGGCGTAGCCGAAGCGACGAAAGCAGGCGATCGGCTCATACTCGATGATCTGGTACACACGGTCGAGGACGAGTCCTTGCTCCAAATACCACCATAGTAGAGGAGTCGCGAGTAGAATTTTGGTGCCGAAAAAGCTTCCCACGAGCGTCCGCTGAGGTCGGGCCAGGAGCCCGTACGTTTCGGCGTAGCGACGCATGAACGGGCTAAGATCGTCGCGCGCGATGTAGGCGTTCTTGAAGATCGGCTGCATCTCGGCGAAGGCGTCGCACAGCGCGACCTGGACGGCGATGTCGCACTCTATCAGATCGAAGAGAGTGCCGTCGAGTACAGCCTTCAAGATCATCGACCGCGTAACGTCGCCGCCGCCGCCGCCGCAGCCGGTCCAGCGACGTGTCTGCGGCGGCAGCGGTCTCACCTTGCGCCACTGGCACTCCCACATCTCGACGACGGTGACGAAGCTGCGAAGGTAGGTCGTGGTGGCGGCCGTCTCGGCGTACAGTTGACTCATCGGCTTTCCGTTAACTCCGTTCGTTTCCTTCTCCATGCACGGGCAGCCGTGGAAGGATAACCCTTGGAACTGATACGCCGTCCGCGTCTCTCGACACCAGCCGTCGACCCGGTACTTGCTGACGAGCTTCTCGCGCCCGTTGAGCTGGTGTCGTATGCGCGCCCCCGTCCTTTCGGCCTCCCACGTCAGCCACTGCACGGCCATGCGACCGTAGCAGTGCACGCTTTCCGGTTGAAAGGCGTTCTCCGCGCGGCGGCGCGTGTACCACCCCGTCGGCATGTCTTGCGTGATGGCCCATAGGTAGAGGCCGTTCGCGTCGAAGCCCACGATCGAGCGGCAAGTCCGCGCCGAATCGATGTTCTCGGCTCGACGAAGAACGGTTGCGTCGGTCTCATAATGACACGCGAAAATTATCGAGGGAGCGCGGACAATCTGCGGTTGCAGGAGCCGGTGCAAGTCCTCGTTCGACTCTTTGAAGAAAGCGAAGTAAAGCAAGGGCGGCAGATCGTTGAACAGGTAGAGTAGCGTTAGACCCGGTAGGCTGATGGCGTCCTTGAACATATCGATGCGGCGCTCCCGGTAGAAGGCGAACTATTTGTCGACGGCCTCCAAGAACGGCACCACGTCCCTGTTGTTGTACCAGACGAGGAAGTCCCACAGCGTCGCCGTCCCTTCGTCGCGCCATACCTTCGCGCAGCCCTCGTACGCCGCGGCGGAGATGCCTTCGCGTTTCAGGTGGCTGTAGAAGGCCTCCCGTGACGGCAGTTCGATGTCGTCCAGTTTCCGCCGGTCGTCGAGGTACTCGTAGGGAAAGTGTCCCTTCGTCACCTCGCAGCCCTAGGCCTTCAGAAACATATCGTAGCTGAAACCGGGGGCCAGGTAGTTAGTGATGTCCAGGAACTTGAGCGTCGCCGTCGATAGACACATGAAGTTGTTCTGACGTTTGATCGTAGAAGCCGACGATATGCTCTACCCTTTGGCGGTCATGAACAGGGGAGTGAGATACTTCTTGACGACGTTCAAGTCGTACCTACCCGAATTGAAGCCGAGGACGGGGAGGCGGCGTATATTCGTCCACAGGTGGTCGGCGAGTACCGTGTACAGGCTCTTATCCGACTCCGTCTCTCGACACCGGGCTCGCCATTCGTCGTCGATCGCGCCGATCGCTTCGAAGGTCGGGTCGTACGAAGGTCGCAGAGCCGCGCACGCCGCTTTGCTCACGGCCTCCAGGGCGACGATCAGGCGCTTCGCGAGCTCGTTCGAATCGCCGGTCGTGACGAAGCAGCGAGCCGTCTCGTGGCCGGGGACGTTCGAGGCGATACTCACGCTGAGTAGCTCGTGTCGGGCTATCCACCGGCATTTGGCGCTGTCCGCCGGCAGGTCACGATCGTCGAAGTAGCACTCGAAGTCGAACGTCGCCCTGTACGGGTAGTAGCGCAGGCGTTCGTCCACGTAGATGCCCTCGTCCACGAACCGTTGAAACACGGACGGCGTCGGATGGTAGACGCCGCCGGGGAAGACGTGGCGAACGACACCCTCGCACGTCGCTTCGTGACGCCTTAATTTATGGGCGTCTCGCCACAGCGAATCGCCGCACTTACCGCATAGGTACGTGTGACAGAACATCGAGACGTCGCGTATATACTAATAGTGCGTCTCAAATAGATTTACGTTCATGTTAGTGGGGTACCGGTGGAGGGAACGGCGGACCAATTCGGCGGACGTTTTCCCGGGCTCCTCCTCCTCCGTCAGTCGATACACGACCACGTTGGTTTTAAAGACCGTCTCCACCCGGTAGAGATCGTTCAGCGAACGCATAGGGACTCACTCTGGCATTGTAATTGGCGTAGAGTTTTAAGGCCGGCGCCGTCAAATCGTCTACGAGGTTCCTAGCGCCCCGATGAAGCGCCAGACAGCGGAAGAGGCACAGGTTATCAGTGTAGGGTCTATTGTGCTGATCTTTCGCTAGACCGATGAGAGACTTGTTGGTGAGCAGGTAGTCGGGGATTCGCGCATCGAGACAGCCGATAGGATGGTGGATGATAGCGTTGAGAAAGTAGGTAACGTTCGTCACCAATGAAAGTACCTGTAACGGCCCGACTCCTTGTGTCGGAGGATAAACCAAAAACTTAAGTTTATTTTAAATGCTCGAGTCTGCTCCTCGAACATTAGTCGTAGTCGGGTGTCGAGCGCTCCTGTGTCCAACCCTGTCAGTTGATAGTTATATCTCGACTGGATGGGACCGCGCGCTATAGACGTGCGGATACTCGACCAGTGCTCGTGAACGGTACGCAGTAGGCCGTCCGAACCGGCATCGTTGTCGGCGGCGTCTAACGAAGCCTCGTCGTCGTCGTCGGGGGAGGAGGGGTGGGGGTGGTGGATTACCGCAGGTTTTCGAGCCTCTCAGATGTTTCAACATATTATTACGACGCGCGAACGATCGACCGCATTTCGGGCATTTGTGGTCATCGTCCCCGCTACCGACGCATTTCTTTAAATGTCTCGTTATGCCTCTACGAAAGGCGTACGTCCGATCTCATTTGGGGTATCGGTGCCTACACGAGCGCCCCTCCAGACTATCGACGGCGCGACCGCATACGGGACAAACAGGCATCGTTGGTAGGACCCACTGACTGACTTTCCGTGGCCTTTAGTGGTTCGTCAGTAGGGGGCAGCATTCGGACAAACAGGCATCGTTGGTAGTGACTGACTCTCCGTGGTTCGTGTAAGTCGCAGCACTGCGGAATGTACGCGCGCGTCCGTCCTAGTCGAAGCCGAAACGATATTAACTACGACGAAGCCCCGACACCAACTATAAACAGAATCGCGAACGTTAGGTGGCTACGGCGGCGACGATTTGTAACCATCGATTTTCGAAATTATTAAACAACGCCGCTAGGAGTGTATGTCCGTCCTAGTCGAAGCCGAAACGAAATTAGCTTCGACGAAGCCCCGACACCGACTTAAACAGAATCACAACCGTTAGGTGGATACGGCGACGACTATTTGAAACCATCGATTTTCGAAATTATTAAACAACGCCGCTATGACAGGCTGTAACCCACGCCTCGCAGTAGTACGCTGGACGTGCTAGGGCGAGCGCTAGACTGGGATTGCGTGTTTGTTTTTTCACTAGGATATGGGAAAGGGTGTTCGTTTCACAGACAAGATTGTTTGTACGTTTTCAACATTTCATTAAGCATTGTAGAAAGCGTGAGGCATGTAAGGCTTTATGCCATAATTACGGCGTGTTGACCGCCACTAATGTTCGTAAATATGGCTTTATACCACCTACAATTACGGCGCTACTAATGTTCGTAATGCTTTATGCCACCTACAATGACGGCGTGTTGACCGCTACTAATGTTCTTAAACAAGGCTTTATGCCGCCTACAATTACGGCGCTACTAATGTTCTTAAACAAGGCAGATGCGCGTAAGACTTTATGCCAACTAAAGACACTAAATTAAAATTCGACATATGTTGGGGCCCCAAGAGAGAGAGAGAAAACTAATGTCAATCACTGAGGCAACCTCTTTTTACCAGGTAGCCCTTCACTGCGGACTCCAGTAGCGCATTATCGAAGGCCGACGTCCAGTCGGTACCCATCAGCCAGTTAGCCACTTGGTGCACGAGGGCCCTTACTTTTATATTGCATGTACATTTATTTTATTTGTTTTAATATGCTGCTACACTCCAAATGAATTTCCTCCCAAGGGATAATAAAGTATTGTGATTGTGGTTATTGATTGTGACAAGAAGGAAGAGGAGAAACACCTAAGAGGAGCCCTGAAAGTTTGTGGCTATCCGTCACGGGCCTTGAAAAAGACAACAGATAGCAACAAGAAAAAAGACTGAAAAAAGGAAAACGGGCAAGACCTACAAAAACCAAGTAGTCATCTCATATGTGAAGGGAGTCTCAGAGAAGAAGCGTGGGGTAAACAGCCATGTGTCCCCACACCACCTTCAGGTGCCTATTGGTACACCCTAAGGATAAAGTAGAGCCAGAAGAACAAGGCGAACTAGTGTACCAAATACCATGCAAGAACTGTGGTGCGGAATATATCGGGGAGACGGGAAGATTGTTCAAAACGAGACTTGATGAACATAGAAAGGATGTTGACAAGACAAAGAAAGAGAAATACACGAAGCGAGAAAAAGATCAGTGTCAAGTGTTTTGTCAACCATCAACAAATCCGCCCTCACAGACCACGCAACAACACAAAATCATATCATAGACTGGGAGGGAGCGAAAATAGTGGACAAGGAAGCCAACAGAAGAACACGGCAAATAAAAGAAGTCATAACGATCAGAAAGGCCAGGACACAAATCAATCGAGATGAGGGAAATTACGAACTATCTCACATGTACGATGACGTCATACGTCACATGTACTGATGAAGTTGGTGGGTCACATCGATGAAAGCCTCTACGAGGTAAATTCACGTGTTGGATATGTTTAAAATAACTAATTTGCATATTACTCCTATGTACGTTACTGGCATACTTTTATGTACATATCGAGGAAATAGGGACAATCGAGCGTCAACGCAGTGCCAGGGACAAAAACGCTCTAGGTGCTTATTGGTCAAGCATCGGGAGAGTGTCTTAGATATGTCAGCTGCCGAGAAATGTAAGATTTCACTAGATTATCTCACTTTCAAAATAAATTCTGAATAAACCATAGGCGTGATATTGTTGATTGTAGTTGCAAATGGTTAGACTGGATTAATTCTATTAGGTGCATAGGCCCACACAATTGTCTTAGTTTCCTTTTAGTTATTGCCCAGACATATAGAAACATACATACGAACTCGGCTTTACGACGTAGATTCACATCAAATAATTATAAATTCAAATGTGATGATATGCGCTTCAAAAAACGGCAAGATGGTGCCGGTGCATGGCGACACGTTGTGGCGGTGGATGATTCGTGAAGATCTACTGAGAATTAGGGAATCCATGATCTGCGAGTACAAACCAAACTTCACCTTGGAGGACACTTTTTCTGGTGACAATACGGGTCATACACAACACAACGCCTCAAGCCGCACACGGGGTAGACGCGGGGGCGCACTCTGTAGATTTCGCCGGCGCAGCCTTCGACCACCACTCCCTGCTATCGTTCTAGCAAATGTGCGATCACCGAGTAACAAAACAGACGAACTTTTTCACCTGTTGACTTACAAACGAGAAATAAGAGACGCCTCTATACTGTGTTTTACGGAAACGTGGTTAGACACCCCTTGGTCATGCTCTCTTTAGAGCGGACCGATCGAGCGAACTGACGGACAAGCAGCGGGGTGGTGACGTGTGCTTTCTTGTGAATCAGCGGCGGTGTAATGACACTCAGCTTGTCTCTTCTTCGTGTTCTCGTGAACTGGAAACTCTAATTATCAACTGCAAGCCGTTCTATTCCCCGAGAGAGTTCTCTTCGGTTGTGCTGTTGGGTGTTTACATCCCCCCTGATGCCAGTGCTACCAAGGCAGTCAGCCAGTTGCCTGCTCAGGTGGTGGCAGCAGAATCGACCTATCCTGACAGCGTAGTCATCATTCTGGGTGACTTTAATCACACAAATTTGAAGAAGGTACTGCCCAGGTACAAGCAGCACGTAGACAGTGCCACATGCAATAGCAAGGTCCTGGATCACTGCTACACAGTCTTTAAGGATGCGCACCGTGCCACCACCAGGGCTCCCCTCGGAGAGTCCGATCACGCAACAGTCGTCCTCATCCCCACTTACCGACAGAAACTGAAAACTTTGAAGCCATCAAAGAAGACGGAAGCGGACGGACGAGTCGACTGCAGCTCTTCGTGGATGCCTGGAGTGCACAGATTGGGACATGTTTAAAGAAGCATGTCCTGACCTAGACGTGTTCGCTGACACCGTGACATCCTACATCAACTGGTGTGAGGAGCTGTGCACGGAGACAAAGACTGTCACCCTGTATGGCAGGAAATATAAACCTTGGTTCACCAGGGACATCAAGCAGAAACTGGCGGCGAAGAACGCGGCGTTCATCAGCGGCAGCAGGGAAGAATTCAGGAGAGCTAAATGCGAGGCGCAGAAGGCGGTCAAAAAGGCCAAATCCGTATACAAACGTAAACTTGAGGACCAGTTCGCTTCCAACAACACCAGATCTGTTTGGAATGGCCTGCGGCAGATTACGCAGTACAAGGAACACGCAGCGGCCACTAACAGCAGTGACCCCTCATTCCCTGGTCAGCTGAACGACTTTTACAGCAGATTTGACAAGCTTAACTATTCACCAGAGCAGCGCCCACTTCCAGCAGGTACCTCTCTGTCTCCGCCCTTCATAGTCCAGGAAGCTGAGGTGAGGAAACTGTTCAGGAGACAGAGCACGCGGAAGGCTTCGGGTCCAGACAACATCTCCACATCTACCCTGAACAACTGCGCAGACCAACTCTGCGGTGTTTACGGACGTCTACAACTCCTTTCTCCAGCAGTGCAGAGTTCCAGTCTGCTTCAAAACTTCCACTATCATACCCATTCCTAAGAAGTCCAACATCACCGGGTTGAACGACTACCGTCCAATGGCACTGACCTCAGTTGCCATGAAAGTGTTCGAGCGCATAGTACTCAAGTACCTGAAGTCGGTCACCGATGGCCTCCTGGCACCAGTTTGCATGTCAAGCAAACAGATCAATAGACGATGCGGTAGCTTTAGCTCTGCATCACATTCTGAAGCACATAGAGAGGCCAGGAACCTATGCCAGGATCCTGACTTCAGCTCAGCATTGAATACTATCATCCCATTCAAGCTGTTCGATAAACTTTCATTGTTGAATGTACATCCTGCCATGTGTCACTGGGTCCTTAACTTTCTTCTTCACAGGCCTCAATCTGTCAGAGTCAACAACTCTATCTCCAGACCTCTTATCCTAAATACAAGTGCCCCACAAGGTTGTGTGCTATCCCCCTTCCTGTTTACTATCTTCGCAAATGACTGTGTCTCCGTGGACCAATCGGTCCTTGTGATCAAGTTTTCCGATGACACCACTGTGGAGGGCTGCATTGAGAACGCGAATGAGACGCCATACAGGGAGGAAGTTCAGAGAATGGTTGGCTGGTGTGCGGATAACAATCTCGAATTGAACGTTTCAAAGACTAAAGAAATTATTGTTGATTTTCGTAAAAAGAAGACTCCCATCCACCCTGTTTCGATAAATGGCGTGGAGGTCGAGCAGGTTGAATCTTTTAGATTCCTTGGAACAACAATTTCAAACGATCTCAGCTGGTGGGCAAACACACTGTGCTTTACAAAAAAGGCACAACACCTGTTCTTCCTGAGGCAGCTCAGAAGATTCGGCATTGCTCAGGAGATTATGATACGATTCTACCGCGCAATCATTGAAAGGATCCTCACTTTCTCGATTGTAGTGTAGTTTGGCCGCGCCAGTCAGGAGAAACAACGGCTAGAAGTTATCGTGAAGGGCGCATCTAGAATCATTGGGCGCGAGTTGCCATCCATTGAATCTATTTACCATGCTCGCTGTGCGCGAAAATCCAAGAGAATTGTACGGGATACTACCCACCCAGCCAACCATCTCTTTGAACTTCTTCCCTCTGGCAAGCGCTATAGAAGTATTAAGACAAGGACCACTAGATTTAAAAATAGTGTTTATCCGCAGGCTGTGAGTCGCTTGAACCGCGAGATGCCATGATACTGTTTTCAGTCGGTTTAGATTATGTCGCCATTTATTTATTAACATGTACATACTTTTTAACTGTCAGCTTAGTTTTTATATCGTCAGCTAATTTATTTATACATTTATTTATTTAACTACATGTACACTTTTTAGGTAACGTTCAGACGGTATTAATATTATGTTATCAAGTTCACTTTATGTACGATTGTCTTAAAATATGTTGGCAGTTGGCCTTGGTTTAAATTTATACTAGTTTTAGCACAGTTTCATAATGTTTCTGATTGTATGTTTGCGTGTGCATGGTGGGGGGGGGGGCAGGGGAGACAAGCGTGCATGTATGTTAACGCCACAACACCAAGAATTCCTCGTACATTTGAAATGCTACTTGGTAATAAACAGTCTGAATTTGAATGAAAAGTGCGAAAACACCCAACTTGTTCGATGGTACACATTTTTAAATTATTGCCAGATACAGACTAGCCAGTTAATAGAACGTTGCTGAGCGCTGGAAACAACTAGGGAACTTGGTGTTGGTTGCATTTTGATTCCGCGAACAATGAACATGCGCGCCGTCTTACATCGATCGAAACACACCGAACGCCACACTTATTGTACGTATTCTATTTATTTGTACATATATCGCCAATATTGGCTTATCTAGCTGTACGGCATAGTACCATAACATACAAAGTCAATTGGTACAAGACAATGACCTACGTGTGAGACAACAGCATCAAGGTATCTCTAGTGACCGACTGCCTGATTAGACGACGATCTGGCGCTGCAAAAATTCAGTTATGCCACATTTCTGCTTGAAATCCGTACTTTTAGAATTGAAATTCTGTACAACTCCGTATTGTTAACCGGTCTTGGGTTATACCATTTCTATTCCAATCGAGACACCGTCTACCAGTCAAAAACTCGGCTGCGCTGTGTTGAAAATCAGCGGAACATCAAACGTATCTGCTCTTCGACCGCTCAAGCTCAAATATCTGCGCGACAAATACAGGAAAATGTGTACTTTGAGACGAGTTTTCGAAGCAAATCCGTATTAAAACGGGATACAGCATCTTATGGCATGCCGGGAAATATCAGACCCATGTATTGCTAACTGCCACGTGGCCCAGACTCACTTGCAGCAAACATTACGTTTGTAGCATATAGAATGGAGATTTTGCAACGACGTGACTAGTAATGACAATCGACACGCATCAGCATGTAACTTGCAGATCTGTCGACAAGAAATATTATGAATTACCCGGTAAATGTTCACGGAGATGCCTTCGTGAAGACGCCAGGGCAAGCATATTTAATGCTGACTGTCTGTTCATGCCAAGAAACAGCCACCATTTATACTCAAGAGTGGCCGTTTCTGTTCGACGATCAATCAAACACGAGGTCGATATTACAAAAAGTGCACGAGTTACATGCGTGTCTAACCAGACGCGTTAGACACATACAACTTATCTTGGGCATAAACTGGAACACTTATAGAACAGAGTTGTCACAACTACCTATTGTGGCGATATATTACACATACAATGTCTCTATATACAATACGCGACATTGCGAGACCATGGCATGCAAATCTCCGTTGCACTACGAGTCGCTGAGATCGGTGATCTCGAAACTATGAGGAGACGACGTGAATACACTAGAGAAGTCGCGACACAGCGAAGTATTCGTGTGACAACATGCTGGCTTACATTTGGCTTTAACTGATCAATCGCAACACAACAACATACAAGTGCATACAAACGATCGAACAGGGAATAATCCCGTGGACACACGATACACCTGATATCCCATCTGATCTTGAAAGCACATCGTGCCAGACGCTTTGCCAGACTAGGCGAGATGGGGACTTTTCTGTCAAACGACTGTAGAACATTCTTATTCTATAGTTCCTCATTGTGTGTAGAGAACTATACAGGTCTCGTTGGACTATACCAAAAATCGCCATCCTCTTACGGGTCATTTTAAATGGCGATCAACTAGCAAGTTTCTAACTCAGGTATGCGACTTGTTGGCGGTAGTTTCTAAATGGATGCACCGCATTGCTCTAGAGGATTACGCGACTGTACAAATCGGAACCTGCCGGCCTATCACGAGTACATGCGCGCTACAAGCAACGTCGGTGTACACTAACTGACAAGAATTCTTCTGATTAACAACAGTTTGATTCGATAACGGCTTGCATATGTATAACACACACGACGGCCTGCAAGCGAGTAGCGTCGACAAACACACAACAAAATAATCACAAAACTGACATATAATCCGTTCCCACACACATATACCGATACCGGTTTGTTTGGCAGAGTTCCGCATTACGTCTACAAGCATTCTCGTTTAATAACAACTATAGCGCGGGTCGTTATACCACCCACGCTCCGGACGCACCTTATATGTGAATATTCAAATCCTTAACACATTATCAGTACTGCACATTATCAAGTGATGGCGAGTTCCTGCCCAGTAGCAGCTAATGTTTGCCATACGCACACACGCATCAATAATCTCATATACGGTACAATCTTACAATACCTTTGTCAGACTCTGCCATCACGTCTACATGTCATATACCACAGCATATCTTCACAGGCGACGATAAGATGGACAGGTCACAGAAGCACACACAAGAGTTACCAAACGCAACAGTTATTCACAATAAATGCTTGTAACGCTTCTAATTATCGTTGGCTTTTATCAAATGGCACCAGCATCAACTGACGGCAAAATTTATAACTCAGCACAACCAGCTGAGAAATCATAACCAGAGTTATAAACATCGGTTGCCAAGAATACTAGTTATCACAAAAACACATTTCCTCGTACAGTACCTCTTTCTGACTTGACAACAAGCCGAGAAATTATAACCTTTTTTGAGTTATAAATATAGTAACGAATGGCTGCCAAGTAAATGAGTTCTCACAAACACATTTCGTCTTACACCGTTAACTAATTAAAAAAGAAATTGTACCCCCAAGTTATTCTTTGTGGCATCAAATGCAACAAAATGAAAGTTATCCACTGCTAACCTGAGTGACTGTCTAATGAGATACTGGCGAATTCCTGTCGATGCCTGTAAAGTTGGACCTGGTGGGATACGAAGCCGTAACACCACATTTAGAACACGTGACCACAACACAGAGTATACGAGACAACACAATCAGCATTTACACATCGACTGCTTTAGTGTACCCTGTAACAGTCTGTGATTCCAACACAGCCTGAACAACTGCACAAATCATTGCAATAATTCGTAGTATAGCGATTTAGCAACCAATGTAACAAACATGTCACAGTGCTTGTTCAACTTAAATCATTTGCTCAAAAACGTTTACCGTTTGAAGTTAACAACTATTGCTTTCCATCTTTGCTTTAATATTACATTTCGCACATTTGTATCTAGTCACTTCAGATGGTTCATCGAAAACAACTGGTACACGAATAGTTTCTATTCCCCACAACAATGAATAACATAATTTTGATTTTCAACTTGCTCCGAACACTAGACATAGAAAGCAAGTAAATCATCCACACATCAAAACAACTTGCCGATATTGAAATATGATATGTCTAATACCTACAGAGCCAATTTACTGCCGGTGGAATCAGTGCCAACAAAAACATACATGCCCACTTCTGCCTAGAAAAAAGACTAACAACGGCAAGAAAAAGCTGTATGTTACAAAGTGTAAACACAAAAGTGTTGCAAGGGGGTGAGGAGGGGACGCGTGCTGTGGAGGAATGGGTGGACAGGGGAACAGCTATTGTAGTATTCAACTGGAATGTCTGTCTTCTGTGCTAAATATAACTCAAGCTGATGGCCAGGTGTGACTTACAAGGCCAGCTCATCACCATATTAATAAATACAGACCGTGAACAGAGACAAAACTGGCTTCCTTCTGCCTCGATCATAGTCACAGCTGGCCACCATCTCCTCCTCGCATTCACGCATACAAACACACCTACAGCCTACCTATATAACTCACAGGTGTCGTCTTCTACGTCATATACGTTGGTAACCCTAATGTCTACACCTTAGTATCTCATTCTACCAACCACTAATGTCGCTCAACGAGGAACCAAGGGTTGTATGACCCTTCGATGACTCCACAAAAGCTGCTGTGTAACTGTCAGACTCGAGACAGTAGAGGATCCATCAAGTAGGGTACATTTGGTCGCACGTGTCTCCTCTGTTGACACTCATAGCGGTGGCTGCATCGTCAGCAACAAACCGACAGGCGTTTGCTTGCTAAATGGTTCTGTACAATATCTAGTCGTGTTTATTATATTACAGATATATAGCTTATGTACAAGTGTTCAGCTCACGTGGAGATGACGGTAATTGTTTCCTTGACTATAATTCTCTCATATACAGCTATACGTCCTCACATGGTCTCACTTCCTGATACCTCCACCAGTTACTAGAGTTGGTTGCCTGTGTACGTTTCATAACGCTCCGAATGGGTCGTTTGGCTGGGCCTGTGCCATCGGTGGTCGCGGCTGACCAAAAGCGCCACCTGGTGCTGCCGCAGCGAACATTGCAGGCTGCTGAGGCATCATGCCGGCGGCCATTGCAGGGTGAGCTTGTGGTGCCATGCCCTGCAAAAGGAAAGCAAATTCTCACAATATCCATATTCAAGTGTTAGCATTAGAAGCATTTACTGTGAATAATATAAATATATATTTATATATATATGTATATATATTAAACCCAAATGATTAGCTATTAATGCATCCACAAATTTTTACTTCTACCAAAAATATCTATCTTACGGATGCGATAACTTGGTAGATCGTATGCAGCTCTCTTTGAGATTAGATTAGAAACCAAGCAGCCAAATTCCTAGTTCGATATTACATGTCAGAGAACACATAGACAAACACATGGGAATGTGTCAAACTATTTATACTGGACTTTTGACGAAGCTTACGTAACTATGAACAGTGTTTAACAATTGTTTACGTAACTGTGAAGTAACATCATCTGGTTGTTCATAGAAAGGGTAATTAAGGGTTGAATTTCAAGAAATAGTGTTATGACAGTGAATCCTCCCTGAGATCGTAGTTGAACTCCTAAAAGGAGCCTGAGATGCAATGCAGCTAGGCGTATCATATCAACAATGTATAGGTTACATGCACATAGCTGCTGGATTATAGTTAGGTGACGATGCCTACCACAGCTGGCTGTTGGAATGGCATCATGCCGGCCTGCTGGGGGTAGCCAGGCTGCCCCACTGGTCCACCCACTGCACCTGCCACCTGCAACAGCAAATCTCAACATTACCATCCTTATCAAACAGAATCACACACACATGATGGGTATTTATCACTCCCATGTCGTGAAGGAAACATCACAGACTGAGTGGCAAGGTTCTGTATGGAAATTGACAATGACGTAACTCAATGTAATCTATTACACCACCCACAAAATAAAGTGTAATCTTTATAAACAAAATACGTTTCAAAGCTTACAAAACGTAATAAAAAAATAGAAAATCGAAACTGGTTGGTTTTCATACAGAATTAAGCAATAAATGTAAATATGTTACGTACTTAAATGAAAGAGCCTGTTAGGTACTAGTACATATATCTAAACATGATATGATATTGGACTGGAAGCCAATGCAGATATTTCATAAGTGGCTCTCGGCCATTTTAAGGGCTGTATTGTGAAATAAATAATTACACTAGTCAAGTCTATTAGCAACAAGTGCTGTTGCAATAGATTTTGCAACAGCAAAGGGCAAGTATGGCATAGATCACACATAATTTTATGGTAATATTATATATATAAAATATAAACATATTATTTATTTTAGTCATATAGTCTAAACTTTAAATTATTATAAAAATACCTGTTAGATTTTGTGCTGAAAGTGCAGGTGCGACATACTGACTTAGGGTAGGTATGTTTACGGAAGTAAAAAGCAACCTCTGGGTAAATGAACAGACAACATAATCCCTTTAATCAGTCTGTGGATGCACCATCACTGTGGTCATAACTTGTGTGTTACAATTAGTACCAATACAAACGTTTGTAACAACAAACACTGCTGCTGGTTACAACAGTTGTTCTAGATGGTCTGTGTGCACGGGTTTTTTACAAAAATTATCAGTTTTACAAATGATCTGAGTCACCCTAGCACAAGATACACCTATTTTAAACTGAATGAATCCGAGTGGCTGCTACAGATACAAATGTGGCTTTGTATAGAAATATGTACAGCACACACTTCACACAGACATGTGCGCACACAAACACACACACAGACACACACACGCACGCACGTACACACAGACACACGCACGCATGCACACACACACACACAGGCACGCACGCACGCAAGCACACACAGACACACACACACACACACAGACACATACACACACACAGCAGACACACGCACGCACGCACGCATGCACACACACACAGGCACGCACGCACGCAAGCACACACGCACGCACACACAGGCATGCACGCACACACACACAGAGACACACACGCACGCACGCACACACACACAGACACACGCACGCACACACATGCACGCACACACGCACGCACGCACACACAGAGACACACACACACACGTATGTACACAGTTGTCACTGAAGTGAAGAGCAACTGGGAAATGGGATTAATGGGTGATGGTCAAGAGAGATCAACCGAGAGAGGGATTAGTGACTGGAGGTCAATAGAGAGGTCAACTCAGCCATTTTGTATGTATCACAAGAGAACTAAAGCAAGGTGAGTGTGCTATCAACCAGACAGCAACACATGACAGAGAAAGCTTCAAACCTGTCACAACTATGTTAGTTGGTGCGAGAACCTCAAACATAACCTCATGCTTGTGCAAACACTTTCAACGTGGACCTCACAACGACACCTCACACTGGGTTAGACCAAGTCAGGCAATCACACAAGGATGGAACATTAAGGTCTCAGTGAAAACTGAGCCACTACGACGAGATCTGGCTCTCTGTTAACAGCTCAACAGATGAAACCACCTCATACGTCGTCAATCAAACAAGATGTCATGATTAACATTTAACAGAATGGTGTAAATTTGGAGAAAGGCGCACACAAGGTGAAATGTGAAGAAACAAAGTTATGTAACATAGTTTGCATGAAATGATTCCATTGCTCTATGAAAACTGTGTTTTTAAATCAAATTAATTTCTGGGACAGCAATTTTTCAAATATATTGGCTCCCTGGCTAAAAAAAATTAATGTCAAAGCCTGCTATGCATAATAAACAACAGCTTTATTATACTTGCTTCTGGCAAGTCCTTAAACAGTAATAATAAACACATATTTGTTTCTAATTAACATCTACAGAAACTAGAATAGATGTGTCCAGGGTTTAGTTGTGTGTGGTCTGCAATATATTTACCATTCCCGATAATATATTATGAGCAAAGATAACAGTAAAACAGGTAGTTCTAACTGGATGATTAATCAGAATTCAAGCAGCCATCCACCAAGTGAAAGAGCAAAGTGCTTGGTGCACACCGTTCAACAGCGGCTAGTAACAAGCAAAACCAAAGCTTTCCGGTTAGTCAACGGCGGAACACAAGTACGACGTGAGTGCCAGCGACCAGATGGCGCTGTCAAACAGAACAAACCCAACATACGCTGCCATTCCATGAGTTTGGCGCAGAATGCATGACACGGGGCTGACAGAGATACGGGTTTACTGGCATCATCACCTGTTTCAAGAGAGGACAGCTTGTTGTGTAACTGTTCATGCGACGTACGACAATATCGCTTAGTCCACTTACCTGTGTCCTTGGTTAATTCATCCTAATTCACTAGTAAAGTTCTACATTATTGTCATTCATTTGTCTCTGGCAAAGTATGAGAAAGCAGCACCAGATTTAATAGATAAATAATAATAAATACGTGAAAACAAAATTCCTTGTGCAAATTGGACAAATAATAAATAAATAAAATAATATAATGCCACAGATGTATATAAATAAACTTTCAAAGAACACAGATTATAAGATATAAGTCTCGTGGGAAGTTCTTGGTTTTCCGTTTATTACCTAAACAATACATGTCACTGCTGATATACTGACAGACGTGGTACTACATGCAACATGATGACTTTGCTGACATGCTGACAAGTCATACCATATATATTACATGCCGATTTTGCTGACACTGCACTGTTTTTTTCCAGGCAGACTTGATAAACAGTATAGCAGAACCAAAATGCAAATAAAACGAATTTATAAAGCTATGTACACAATACTTTACGGCAGCCCACAAACCAAATAAGAGTGCTTTACAAAAAACTCTCAGAATGTATCTGACAAAATGTGTGTCTTATATGATACCCTGGCCCCACAGTTGTCTGCTCTGGCGACTGGCTGACTACTATTTCATGGCCCATTGAGCCAATCAATGCGTGTGACTGCTCTTACGTACCATGGGGTAAGCCTGCTGACCCATGGCGGCTGGGGCGGGGTATGCGCCTGTCCCTGGGGCGTTCATGGGGGTTTGCCATGTGCTGCCCCCTGTCAGCTTCTTCTCCCCCGATGACGGCACCCACTGGTGGTCCGCTCTGTAACAAACGTCCGTTGACGTCACATGACTGCCACGAGAGCAAAAACCTAAGATCACAGTGGACTAGGAAACTTTGGATTATCAAGAGTCCAACTGTTTTGATCTATGTGTAATTGCTTATTGATTTTGAGTTTGACCAACCCTTTCATCTTGATGCACTTCTGAGCTTCTGAGGATTTATATGAAAAAGAAATTATCTTATTATTATTACCAGAACAAACCAACAGCAACAGCAGCAACTGTCACCAGCTTACACCCACTCGTGGACCAACAAACCAATGGCAGCAACTGTCACCAGCTTACACCCACTCGTGGAGCAATAAACCAACGGCAGCAACTGTCACCAGCTTACACCCACTCGTGGAGCAATAAACCAACGGCAGCAACTGTCACCAGCTTACACCCACTCGTGGAGCAACAAACCAACGGCAGCAACTGTCACCAGCTTACACCCACTCGTGGAGCAACAAACCAACGGCAGCAACTGTCACCAGCTTACACCCACTCGTGGAGCAACAAACCAACGGCAGCAACTGTCACCAGCTTACACCCACTCGTGGAGCAACAAACCAACGGCAGCAACTGTCACCAGCTTACACCCACTTGTGGAGCAACAAACCAACGGCAGCAACTGTCACCAGCTTACACCCACTCGTGGAGCAATAAACCAACGGCAGCAACTGTCACCAGCTTACACCCACTCGTGGAGCAACAAACCAACGGCAGCAACTGTCACCAGCTTACACCCACTCGTGGAGCAACAAACCAACAGCAGCAACTGTCACCAGCTTACACCCACTCGTGGAGCAACAAACCTATGGCAGCAACTGTCACCAGCTTACACCTACTTGTGCAGCAACAAACTAACGGCAGCAACTGTCACCAGCTTACACCCACTCGTGAAGCAATAAACCAACAGCAGCAACTGTCCCCAGCTTACACCCACTTGTGGAGCAACAAACTAACGGCAGCAACTGTCACCAGCTTACACCCACTCGTGAAGCAACAAACCTATGGCAGCAACTGTCACCAGCTTACACCTACTTGTGCAGCAACAAACTAACGGCAGCAACTGTCACCAGCTGACACCCACTCGTGAAGCAACAAACCTATGGCAGCAACTGTCACTAGCTTACACCCACTCGTGGAGCAACAAACCAATGGCAGCAATTGTCACCAGCTTACACCCACTTGTGCAGCAACAAACCAATGGCAGCAACTGTCACCAGCTTACACCCACTCGTGGAGCAACAAACCAACGGCAGCAACTGTCACCAGCTTACACCCACTCGTGGAGCAATAAACCAACGGCAGTAATTGTCACCAGCTTACACCCACTCGTGGAGCAACAAACCAACGGCAGCAATTGTCACCAGCTTACACCCACTTGTGGAGCAACAAACCAAAAGTAGCAACTGTCACCAGCTTACACCCACTCATGGAGCAATAAACCAACGACAGCAATTGTCACCAGCTTACACCCACTCGTGAAGCAACAAACCTATGGCAGCAACTGTCACTAGCTTACACCCACTCGTGGAGCAACAAACCAATGGCAGCAATTGTCACCAGCTAACACCCACTCGTGGAGCAACAAACCTATGGCAGCAACTGTCACCAGCTTACACCCACTTGTGGAGCAACAAACTAACGGCAGCAACTGTCACCAGCTTACACCCACTCGTGGAGCAATAAACCAACAGCAGCAACTGTCACCAGCTTACACCCATTTGTGGAGCAACAAACCAACGGCAGCAACTGTCACCAGCTTACACCCACTCGTGGAGCAACAAACCAACGGCACAACTGTCACCAGCTTACACCCACTCGTGGAGCAACAAACCAACAGCAGCAATTGTCACCAGCTTACACCCACTCGTGGAGCAACAAATCAACGGCAGCAACTGTCACCAGCTTACACCCACTCGTGGAGCAACAAACCAACGGCAGCAACTGTCACCAGCTTACACCCACTCGTGGAGCAACAAACCAACAGCAGCAATTGTCACCAGCTTACACCCACTCGTGGAGCAACAAATCAACGGCAGCAACTGTCAGCAGCTTACACCCACGCGTGGAGCAACAAACCAATGGCAGCAACTGTCACCAGCTTACACCCACTTGTGGAGCAACAAACCAATGGCAGCAATTGTCACCAGCTTACACCCACTCGTGGACCAACAAACCAACGACAGCAATTGTCACCAGCTTACACCCACTTGTGGAGAAATAAACCAACAGCAGCAACTGTCACCAGCTTACACCCACTCGTGGAGCAATAAACCCACGGCAGCAATTGTCACCAGCTTACACCCACTCGTGGAGCAATAAACCAATGGCAGCAATTGTCACCAGCTTACACCCACTCGTGGAGCAACAAACCTATGGCAGCAACTGTCACCAGCTTACACCTACTTGTGCAGCAACAAACTAACGGCAGCAACTGTCACCAGCTTACACCCACTCGTGAAGCAACAAACCTATGGCAGCAACTGTCACCAGCTTACACCTACTTGTGCAGCAACAAACTAACGGCAGCAACTGTCACCAGCTGACACCCACTCGTGAAGCAACAAACCTATGGCAGCAACTGTCACTAGCTTACACCCACTCGTGGAGCAACAAACCAATGGCAGCAATTGTCACCAGCTTACACCCACTTGTGCAGCAACAAACCAATGGCAGCAACTGTCACCAGCTTACACCCACTCGTGGAGCAACAAACCAACGGCAGCAACTGTCACCAGCTTACACCCACTCGTGGAGCAATAAACCAACGGCAGTAATTGTCACCAGCTTACACCCACTCGTGGAGCAACAAACCAACGGCAGCAATTGTCACCAGCTTACACCCACTTGTGGAGCAACAAACCAAAAGTAGCAACTGTCACCAGCTTACACCCACTCATGGAGCAATAAACCAACGACAGCAATTGTCACCAGCTTACACCCACTCGTGAAGCAACAAACCTATGGCAGCAACTGTCACTAGCTTACACCCACTCGTGGAGCAACAAACCAATGGCAGCAATTGTCACCAGCTAACACCCACTCGTGGAGCAACAAACCTATGGCAGCAACTGTCACCAGTTTACACCCACTTGTGGAGCAACAAACTAACGGCAGCAACTGTCACCAGCTTACACCCACTCGTGGAGCAATAAACCAACAGCAGCAACTGTCACCAGCTTACACCCATTTGTGGAGCAACAAACCAACGGCAGCAACTGTCACCAGCTTACACCCACTCGTGGAGCAACAAACCAACAGCACAACTGTCACCAGCTTACACCCACTCGTGGAGCAACAAACCAACAGCAGCAATTGTCACCAGCTTACACCCACTCGTGGAGCAACAAATCAACGGCAGCAACTGTCAGCAGCTTACACCCACGTGTGGAGCAACAAACCAATGGCAGCAACTGTCACCAGCTTACACCCACTTGTGGAGCAACAAACCAATGGCAGCAATTGTCACCAGCTTACACCCACTCGTGGACCAACAAACCAACGGCAGCAATTGTCACCAGCTTACACCCACTTGTGGAGCAACAAACCTATGGCAGCAATTGTCACCAGCTTACACCCACTCGTGGAGCAACAAACCTATGGCAGCAACTGTCACCAGCTTACACCTACTTGTGCAGCAACAAACTAACGGCAGCAACTGTCACCAGCTTACACCCACTCGTGGAGCAATAAACCAACAGCAGCAACTGTCCCCAGCTTACACCCACTTGTGGAGCAACAAACCAACGGCAGCAACTGTCACCAACTTACACCCACTTGTGGAGCAACAAACCAACGGCAGCAACTGTCACCAGCTTACACCGACTCATGGAGCAATAAACCAACGGCAGCAACTGTCACCAGCTTACACCCACTCGTGGAGCAACAAACCAACAGCAGCAATTGTCACCAGCTTACACCCACTCGTGGAGCAACAAATCAACGGCAGCAACTTTCAGCAGCTTACACCCACGCGTGGAGCAACAAACCAATGGCAGCAACTGTCATCAGCTTACACCCACTTGTGGAGCAACAAACCAATGGCAGCAATTGTCACCAGCTTACACCCACTCGTGGACCAACAAACCAACGGCAGCAATTGTCACCAGCTTACACCCACTTGTGGAGCAATAAACCAACAGCAGCAACTGTCACCAACTTACACCCACTTGTGGAGCAATAAACCAACAGCAGCAACTGTCACCAGCTTACACCCACTCGTGGAGCAATAAACCAACGGCAGCAATTGTCACCAGCTTACACCCACTCGTGGAGCAATAAACCAACGGCAGCAATTGTCACCAGCTTACACCCACTCGTGGAGCAATAAACCTATGGCCGCAACTGTCACCAGCTTACACCTACTTGTGGAGCAACAAACTAACAGCAGCAACTGTCACCAGCTTACACCCACACGTGGAGCAACAAACCAACGGCAGCAACTGTCACCAGCTTACACCCACTCGTGGAGCAACAAACCAACGGCAGCAACTGTCACCAGCTTACACCCACTCGTGGAGCAATAAACCAACGGCAGCAATTGTCACCAGCTTACACCCACTCGTGGAGCAACAAACCAACGGCAACAATTGTCACCAGCTTACACCCACTTGTGGAGCAATAAACCAACAGCAGCAACTGTCACCAGCTTACACCCACTCGTGGAGCAATAAACCAACGGCTGCAATTGTCACCAGCTTACACCCACTCGTGGAGCAACAAACCTATGGCAGCAACTGTCACCAGCTTACACCCACTTGTGGAGCAACAAACCAATGGCAGCAACTGTCACCAGCTTACACCCACTTGTGGAGCAACAAACCAATGGCAGCAACTGTCACCAGCTTACACCCACTCGTGGAGCAATAAACCAACAGCAGCAACTGTCACCAGCTTACACCCACTTGTGGAGCAACAAACTAACGGCAGCAACTGTCACCAGCTTATACCCACTTGTGGAGCAACAAACCAACGGCGTCAACTGTCACCAGCTTACACCCACCCGTGGAACAACAAACCAACAGCAGCAACTGTCACCACTACAGTACCTTGAAATTACACCCATTTCTAGTAGATATCTCTACTTATTGCGATCAGTAGTTCTCTATAGTTTTAAAGATCAGTAGATCTCTTTAGTTGTAGAGATCAGTAGATCTCTATAGTTTTATAGATCGATAGATCTCTATAGGCTTAGAGATCAGAAGATCTATATAGTTTTATAAATCAATATATCTCTATAGTTTAGAGATCAGTAGATCTCTTCTTTTAGAGATCAGCAGACATCTATACTTTTAGAGATCAGCAGACGTCTACACTTTTAGAGATCAGTGGACATCAATACTTTCTGAGATCAGTAGACGTCTATACTTTAGAGATCAGTAGACGTCTATACTTTAGAGATCAGCAGACGTCTATACTTTTAGAGATCAGTAGACCTCTATACTTTTAGAGATCAGTAGACCTCTATACTTAGTAATCAGTAGTAGATAAGACAAACAACTGGTAAGGCAATGCCACCTAGTAATCAACTTAATTCCATTTCCGTACTAGTAACAAGTAAAAGCAAAGTAGCACATACTTCTTGACGTTCATGGCCGGCCCGTTCATGTTCAGATTGCCAACGAGAGATGCGAGACTGGTGTCAAGGTCGTTAGAGATGAGACGCATCTCCTTCTTCGAGGGCAGCTCCGTTGTTGTTGCCGGCTTCATCAGATCTCCAAAGCCATCGTATCCTAGAAAGAGCAGGCACACACGTCAGAGAAAAAGTCTACAGACAGCAGTACACGTGTCAAAAGAACAGTCTGCACACGTCAGTTGACATCCAACAGAGAGCAGCCACACACATCACAGAACAACCAAGAAACGTCAGTTGACATCCAACAGAGAGCAGCCACACACATCACAGAACAACCAAGAAACGTCAGTTGACATCCAACAGAGAGCAGCCACACACATCATAGAACACCCAAGAAACGTCAGTTGACATCCTACAGAGAGCAGCCACACACATCATAGAACACCCAAGAAACGTCAGTTGACATCCAACAGAGAGCAGCCACACACATCACAGAACAACCAAGAAACGTCAGTTAACATCCAACAGAGAGCAGCCACACACATCACAGAACAACCAAGAAACGTCAGTTGACATCCAACAGAGAGCAGCCACACACATCACAGAACAACCAAGAAACGTCAGTTAACATCCAACAGAGAGCAGCCACACACATCACAGAACAACCAAGAAACGTCAGTTGACATCCAACAGAGAGCAGCCACACACATCACAGAACAACCAAGAAACGTCAGTTAACATCCTACAGAGAGCAGCCACACACATCACAGAACACCCAAGAAACGTCAGTTAACATCCTACAGAGAGCAGCCACACACATCACAGAACACCCAAGAAACGTCAGTTAACATCCTACAGAGAGCAGCCACACACATCACAGAACACCCAAGAAACGTCAGTTAACATCCTACAGAGAGCAGCCACACACATCACAGAACACCCAAGAAACGTCAGTTAACATCCTACAGAGAGCAGCCACACACATCACAGAACAACCAAGAAACGTCAGTTAACATCCTACAGAGAAAGCAGCCACACACATCACAGAACAAACTTCAAGAAACGTCAGTTGACATCCTACAGAGAGCAAGTTTCTCACACACACTCACAGAACAACCAAGAAACGCCAGTTGACATCCAACAACAGAGAGCAGCCACAATAACACTGGGCTACAGAACAACCAAGAAACGGCCAGTTGACATCCAACAGAGAGCAGCCACACAATACTCACAGAACAACCAAGAAACGCCAGTTAACATCCAACAGAGAGCAGCCACACACATCACAGAACAACAACCAAGAAATGCCAGTTGACATCCAAATGAGAGCAGCTACACACACCGCTAGTAGAACAAATCTCAAGCAGTAAAACGCCAGTTGGACATCCCACAGAGAGCAGCCACACACATCACAGAACAACCAAGAAACGTCAGTTGACATCCAACAGAGAGCAGCCACACACATCACAGAACAACCAAGAAACGTCAGTTAACATCCTACAGAGAGCAGCCACACACATCACAGAACAACCAAGAAACGTCAGTTAACATCCAACAGAGAGCAGCCACACACATCACAGAACAACCAAGAAACGTCAGTTGACATCCAACAGAGAGCAGCCACACACATCACAGAACACCCAAGAAACGTCAGTTAACATCCAACAGAGAGCAGCCACACACATCACAGAACAACCAAGAAACGTCAGTTGACATCCAACAGAGAGCAGCCACACACATCACAGAACAACCAAGAAACGTCAGTTAACATCCAACAGAGAGCAGCCACACACATCACAGAACAACCAAGAAACGTCAGTTAACATCCAACAGAGAGCAGCCACACACATCACAGAACAACCAAGAAACGTCAGTTAACATCCAACAGAGAGCAGCCACACACATCACAGAACAACCAAGAAACGTCAGTTGACATCCAACAGAGAGCAGCCACACACATCACAGAACAACCAAGAAACGTCAGTTGACATCCAACAGAGAGCAGCCACACACATCACAGAACACCCAAGAAACGTCAGTTGACATCCAACAGAGAGCAGCCACACACATCACAGAACAACCAAGAAACGTCAGTTAACATCC